>CAKAKQ010030617.1:0-33113 GCA_916700675.1 Helicolenus avius
GTCAGAGAGCGGGTATCTCCCTCCTCCTCCTCACATGCACACAACTCCACTGAAAGCTACGGACGTGACAGGCCAAGTAACACAACACGGTTTCAAAGTGACTAGCGTTGACAGGCGAAGAAGTTGAATCATCCACTGACCTAAAGATCTGCCCCCGACGTATACACACGTGGCAACGCGCAGCACAACGATGCTAACGTTGCTAAGCTAACATTAGCACAAACGTTTTTCTCACTCAAACCTTTAGTAAAACGTCCGTGTTTAACTCACAAACTGTCCTCTTCTTATCTTCAAGGATAGACACTATTTTACTCCCTTTTTCACTAATATTTATGAGCTCTTCTGGCTATATCTATAACAGGTACACACCTGCGTTCCTGCGAATGCCACAAGGTGATTGGCTGAAAAGTAAAAAGTCTGAATTAATTTAAAGGTCCCATATCATGCTAATTTTCAGATTCATACTTGTATTTTGTGTTTCTACTAGAATATATTTACATGCTGTAATGTTAAAAAAAGCAACTTTATTTTCCTCATACTGCTGGCCTGAATATGAGTATTAATCGTCTGTCTGAAACGCTCCGTTTTAGCGCATTTTGACGGAATTGCAACAAAATTGCTTTGCAAGGCAACAGCTTGGGTCCATGTGTACTTCCTGTCAGCTGATGACATTCACATACACTGCAACAGGAATAAACAGGGACACATTTAAAATGTCTACATTTAAAATTGTGTCAAAGGTCTAAATATTGTATATTTGTGACATCACAAATGGATAGAAATCCTGACAGCTTGTTTCAAATGCAGAGTTTCTGAATACGAGCTATGTGTATTTCCCTGTGAATTGAGTGTTTCGATACTTTCACAGTATTTATATAGGACCTAAGCGGTGGACACACATCCAACGTCAGGAGTGCGTGGCGGCTGCGTGGCATGTTGTTTTTTATTTCGGCGTCCATGTTTACAGGTTAGAGCAGCCACACTGCCCGCATGAGATGCGTCTCACTCAAAATGTCTCAAAACAAAAATGCAAGAAATTACCCATACACCTGTTATTCAACGTATTTTCATTACATATACTACATCACTTACAGCGTCTGTTCGCAGACTTACTGATACATAAAAAACAAAAATAATCTGCGACAAAATACGTTTTCTTCCAAATGGGAAAAGTTGTATGGGAACATAATTTTTAGGAGACAGGGCTAGTACAACGCAGTGATCCAAGGAATGGTGGAAAATACTCAGTGGCACTTTGGAAAGAGAATTAATGTGCCAGTGATAATCCATGGTGGAAATGAGGGGAAATCAGATGCTACAGCAACACAGCAGCAACAGCATCATGCCTGTCTGCATTCATACATTGATTCCCTATAATCTGTCATGCTCTTGCATCATACCAGTAGACGAAAGACATGCAACAACAAACATAAAATGTTTCCCATCACAATCACATTGTCTGCCTCATCCCAATCAGAGTCCCTTGGGATTTTGTATTTGCCATAGCGAATATTGGAGTCCAATCCAATATCTATTCATTTTTTTAAATTGTTTCCATACATAATACAGCATCCAATGCCACAACTGGTTCTGCAGCTTGATTTCAGCTGAACAGCTAATATCCAGACTGCTCCACATCTTGAATTTTTTACCTCATCATGTTTTTGATCATCTTCATGTGTGTGGGTGCATGACTGTGTCTCTCTGTTAGTGCAACGGAGACAGCTACAGTGTGCACACACTGATAACGTGAAGACAATACAAAGCAGCTTAACCAAATTCAAAGAACTGAGTATTATGATTTGTTGGTCTCATATTAATGAATACACTGATATTAATACAAACCTTAATATAGGCTACAATTGTATCCTTGACGCATTCTGAATCCTGTTAAATCCTGTGGAAACATTCAGCGGTGCAAACTCACCCTTTACATGCAAGCTTAGACTTCAAAAGACCCGATCCTTAATACAAATACGAAGATCACATTAAGGACATTTTGTTTTATTAAACACCACTAACAGAGACAAAAGGGAGAGGGGATGACAAACAATGGAAGTTCATGAGCCAGTCATTCCACATCAATGAACAACCGGAAGAATTATTATTCTAAATGTGTAACGGACCAGTTCTTTTTTCACCCTCTACTTGTTAAATAATTCTCAGCTCAGCTCAGTGTTATTTAACTTACTGACAGTATTTCAGCAGAACTCCTGGTAACTGGAGGAGAATCTCAAGCTGGTGCAGAGCAGTTTGGCAGGATTTCATCATCTCTTTAAAGGAATAACTCTGTTTTTCTTTTATGTAATGTATTGTCATCCTATGTTCAGAGATATCAGCCAGCTAATAAAAACTACAACATGGCACCCAAACGAGTTTAAATCATCAACAATATAATACAATATGTTTATTGCAATTTCGATGCTTTATTTTCTCTAGGGTTGAATATTGATGGCTATTATACCATGTACATTTATTATAACCTATCTACGCTATTGAAAAATACTGACATAAGTAAGTGTGCCGGTTAAAGGTACAGACAGGAGCACTGGCTGTGCTGTCATGCTCCGACAGTAAATGTTAATTGTTAATAATCATAGGACATTATTTCAAAAGCTCGCAGCTGATGTTGTTTTTCATTTAGTAGTTCATTTAACATGCTATAGTCCTGCTAACATGAAAACTAACATGCTTTAGTCATACAAACATGTAATAGTTACATGCTATTTCTTTATCAGGTTTATAATTCTGTTTATTATTATAATTTTGTTCTCATTCCTTTAAGGGTCATTGTTACTAAATAATAATAATAACAATATTTTTTTGTAATGATTTAGTTATTAGCAAAAAAAAGTGAGAGTAAAATACACAAAACGAAATAGGAGGAAGCAAAAATAAAAAAAGTAATGTGCATGAAAAAACTTACACAACCCATCACTGTATCATACAACTACACTATTCTGTGTAAAGGAAGGTTACAACTCTGTTTTAGTGCTGCGATTTTAATTATTTTGTTTGCCATCCCCACTAGCTCCTCTTAGTTGCTGTTTGAGAGGTTGCCGGTTTGGAATATCTCCGTCCACAGAATCTGTAACATCCAACACAATCTTCATCCATCAATATCGCTACCATGTCAGCGACTCATACCACTTAATGTCAATAAAATTGGAAGTATCCCTTTAGTAGTTTCTGCCATGGATTCAGTAAAACAGTTGTACAAAATTGCAATCCCTTAATAGCACAGAATAATCCTTTTTGGTGTGGGGGAACAGACTTGATTATGACAATTTGCTGAATGCAGAAAAGCAATCTTATTTTCCTTCCTCCAGAATTTAAGGGAAACCCATTTCAATAAATTATTCCAAAAATTGTTATATGATTTGAATCCTCTTTATCCACTACCGGTTCCCCTGCACTAATCCAGTTTAAAGCACACAGCTGTCCAGATGTTTAAAAAGGTCCCAGGGATAACATGACAGTTTGGTAAACCCTGTGTTAAAATTGCCTTCCTGTCCATAGTTACATAATACACATACATGTCTGACAGGAATTGTGTCTTTTCTGTGGTGGAGGGAACAAATGTGATCTATTTTCTATCATTTTACTGTTTGTATTTTCTTTCTGATGTTTTGTTTGAACAGGGAATCGAGGCACTGCTAACACGTTCATGGGAGCAGGTTGGTCCACCCGAGTGTAAGGGCAGCACTGCCTTAAAGGGCTTTTCTCTCTTTTTTTAAACCATGCTCCTTTAACACATGAAGATGGAAAGACAAGAATCATCTTAGGTGATGCAAAGTGAGACGCAGAAGCATACTTTCAAGTTAAAAATGCTTCAACTTGAGCAAAAGATTTGTTACATGTCTCATTAATGTGCAGAGACAGGAGCTAAAATGGAAAGATTGTTAACCGGAGTTACTAGGTTTTTCAGTCACTTTAGAAAATCCTTTATCCACATCCACATGAGGAACCTAACACCTACTACAAGACTACAATACGTGGGAGTCCCTGACAGGATATTTTGGTGAGCGCTTTAAGTGGAAGTCACCGCACTGGGTAATTACAACCGTAAATTACCGCCCTCGCACTTCACCACAGATAAAACACATGAAATTGGCTGCTGTCATTGGCATTAAATTGGTTAAAATCTACTAAAAAATATCACATATTGTAGCAATACAACTAAATATACCCTATTAAACAAGCTATCAAGGGGATTTTGTGTTTTAATTTGTTTCTGTTTCTGAGAAAATAGTGTCACATCTGCTACTATAAAAAAAAAAAACTTGTGTTCATTCTGGATTCATTCATAAAAAATACAAATGCTACCAACTGCCTCAGCTCAGTCCCACTTTTTTAATTTCCTGTCCTGTGGAGACTGCCCTCCCATGTTTACCTTCAAGTAACAAAGCCCTCTAGTGGCCGTAGTAGTTATGAATAATAAGTCTGGTGGGGTTATTGTATAGCAACAAAGGGACGAGGTCGGGATAGATAGATGGGTCAAAATAACACCAACACACATTTGGTGGAAAAAACAGCTTTTGTGTGAGACTTTTGCGGCCACAGCCAAGCACTGTCGACCACTGAAATCTTGTGTTTAGCTGTTGAGTGGTAAATACTTCAGCAACCAAGATTTGGTTGGTCTTTTTTGTTTCTAAACTTAACCAAACCTTAACCATAGGAAGGCAGTTTTGGAAGGCACTGATAAATGACGTTGTCCTGCTGGTAGGAGCTTCAGATCAGAAAACTACAGTACGTGTTGTTCTGGAGGGCAAAGAGAAACCTACATATTTGTCATTTAGACTTATCAAGCAGAAGATATGCAGCTCAGGTGAACTCTAAAATAGCCATAGATACAAACACAAGTGTGTTATACTATCCAGTTATCACAGTGCCAGTCATTGAATCCTCCATTGCAACATTGATCAATTAAACGATACAAATACATCGTTCATATTATAAAGTATGTGTTTTTATTTCAGATGGCCACAACAAATATAGCACCACTTGCATCTCGTTGAGTTAAACATATTTCCCTTCAGCTACACACACAAGTTAACAACATCACAACCTGTGCTCGAACAAATGAGAGTATCAAACAGGTCATTCGAGCTTTTATTCCAAATTCTGCCCAACTACAAAGACAAAGAATTTTTTTTCTTTTTTTTCCTCGAGCAAGAATTCGTGACACAATGAAGATGATTTATTGTGAAGGGATGTATGTGAAACTATGTTATCACATCATTCTGCAGCCTACAGTCTCTGAAAGCCTCCCACATAGTATAGAGGAGAAAAATCACAGAGCGAGAGTAAGAAGAGCAGTGGAAATAGATTCATTGCTCCAACGTTTTTTTACAACCTTGGTCACCTTGTAATTCAGGACTAACCCTCAGAAAGGAAGCTATGTATCTTTATGTGCACATTATTTATTTCAGCAACATAACGGTTGACTTTAAATCTTTTTTTTTTCTTTAAGATGCATTTCTAAACTCCCCTCATGCAAATTCAAGGTCCTGAACCATCTGAAACTTCCCATCTACACCAGTTTATCTGCAGGCTCCAGTCCACTCTGTCTGGGGATTCCACTTCCCTCCTAACGGAGATCATCAATGTGATCTCTCACAGAAAATTGGCGCTCAAGGAGATCCGTAATGAGCAAAGTCTCTTGTTTTCTCTGTGTTTCTCTTTCAGTCGCTCTCTTCTCCCTTGACGTCAATGTTGTCCTTTCATACACACAAACACAGCCATGTTTCAACCATCCCAGCAACCCCTTACTTGAGTTCTTGGTGAGACAATTAAAAACTTGATTAGCGCCTCTCATTTATTCGCTCCCTCAAGCAGTGTCATTATAATGAAGGAGGAGCGCCGTACTGGAGAGCATGTACTGGAGAGAATAAACACTCTACTGAGTAGAGACTTTATACCAACTGTGTTCACTATTTAAAAAAAAACAAGAGGAAAAGTCGAGGGGGAGAGAATGGGAATATATCCTCCGGTTCTGTAAAGTGAAGCCAATAACTGAAGTGCATTAAACTTGCATTCTTTCTAATAGCCAGCAGGGGGCGACTCCTCTGGTTGCAAAAGGAAGTCTGATTGTATACAAGTCTATGAGAAAATGAGCCTACTTCTCACTTGATTTATTACCTCAGTAAACATTGTAAACATGAGTTTACGGTCTCAATCGCTAGTTTCAAGTCTTCTTCAATACAGCATGATGTTCATTTAGTAAATTATGGTCCCATTTAGAGTCAAATAGACCATAAAGCAGGCTATGCTTTAGGGCGTGGCTACAAATTGCGATTGACAAGTCTCTACCACGGTGTTGTCCGGTCTGGTTGTTGCCTGTGTTTTCGTCTTACAGCTTTAACCCTTTCACTGTGTGTTTTCAGTTAATGAAAGTTAATTAATACATTTTAGTCACCTAAAAATGTCTTATTCAGCGTTCTGTTGTGCTTAGCTCCACCCTCTTGTGTCACTTCTGTTTGCAAAAAAACAAGATGCCGATGTTCAAAATGCCGAACTCAAGGCTACAAATGGTGACATCAGGGTGACTACGTCCACTTCTTATATACAGTCTATGGTTACAATCTCCGTAAGATCTCCGTTTCGTTGTCTTTGGCGGCACCCAAGGCGATACGCGGTGATTGCAGGTGCGTTTTTGGCTCTCCCTTCCCAGAGATCCAAAATAGTGTCGCCTTTCCCGGGAATGTCGCCATAGATGCAGGCTTTCACCAGTGGGCAATTACAGGCTCAATCACTCATTCGGCAATAAATAGTGACTATTGATTTTAACATGGTTTTGCTTTTATTGTTTTTCATCTTCTGATTGTTGTTACTGAATTTTATTTTTATCTTAATTATTTTTATTCACCTTTGTTTTACTAGATTGTCTTGACCTGCACTAACATGAGCGAAAAGTGCTCTAAAAATACAGTTTGTTTGTTAAAAGTAATGACTTTTGATACAGTCAAGCATAAATGTTTGTACATTCACTGCAGCATTTCTCTCTCTACACACATCCTTACTTAAGTATTACTGTATACCGTTTTCACACACAATCCGTTTGACGTGGGACTATGTACATGGGATCAACCCGTGTTTGACCCAATCATCATAACCAGACTGCTGTCATGGGTTAATCCCACTATTCACGACAAGTCCTCAGCTGTAATTCTATACACATCACTGCTCAACAAAATTACAACAGAGCAAATATACAGAAAGACTGAGCAGAATTGTGATTGGGTAGGCTTGAATATTGAGAGGGAAATCCTACAATAATTCTATAGTAACCCTACTGTGAACCTATAGTAACTTCATATTAATCCTATAGTGATTATAGACCTGCGTGTTCACCCTCTCACACGAAAGACGGGCAGGGTCGGCCTTCAGCATGTTCAGATAACAACAAACATCACTGTGTCAGTCTGGAAGGGTTATAAACTGTTGACTTCTTGGAGGCTGTCAATATCTGCTGCAATTCACCAGAATATTGATTACTGAGGTATTACATCTAGCAAAGAGAGGCTATTGATTGGCTCCCAGGTCACATAGATTACTCCTGCCTAGATGCACTGAGGATCGTCTTGACACAAACAGAATTTGACTGCTCACGAAAAACCACCAGGTGTAATTAATAACATAATGATGGTTGTGTTCGCGCCATTACACACAACACTGGGGCCAGTAGCACACCTGAATGGAATGAAGCCATTGGTCAGTCTGTCAACGGCAATATTAATGTTACCGTTGACGTCTAGAAGCCACCAGAGGCAAAAAATTTAGCAAGCTAGCAAGTGGGTAACATAATGCAGGAAATGCAAAGGCATAATGACAGAGGAAAAAGATGAGGTCGTGGGGAATATCAGCATTTTACGACATGAAGGGGGCGTTCATATGGGTTCAACTCGTAAACACGGTGAACACGACCCCATTTGAAGGCACCATATGTATTGCCATGAAATGTTGAGCAGGCGTTCGTAATCAGAGGAAGAAGCCGACTGAGTTTTATGATCCCCTGACTTCTTCCTCTAGTGCCAGTAATAGGTGTAAATGTCAAGTTAAAACTTTTGTTTATGATGAAAACGAATTACATTCCCATCAACCTCAGCTGTACTTTCTGTTTAGTGTGACTCAGCAAACTCATATGTTTGATGTTAAACTTGCTAAAGCTCGACATGTTCAGCATTTTCAGTGTGAGCACGTTAGAATGCTGACGTTAGGATCTAAGCTCAAAGCACCTCAGTACAGCCTCAAAGAGCCGCTAGCATGGCTGTAGATCTGTTATGATGCTAATTTTCAAGGTTATACTTATACTAGAACATGTTCACATGCTCTAATGTTAAAAAAAAAAAAAGCTTTATGCTATGCTGCAGTACCTCTTTTCACCCTCTGTCTGAAACGAAAAGCCTAGCCTGCTCTGATTGGTCAGCTGGCCCACTGTGTTGTGATTGGTCAACTGAACCAAACTCTTCAGACTCCGCTCTAACTAGCTTTGTTTGAGGGCAGGGCAAACTAGCCACTAAGCAGGTATTATGCAAATGTGTTACTTGGTGACATCACCACGTTACGGAAGAAAGGGCCGGACGAGGCTTTTCAGGCAGTTCAGCAGCAGTGTTTCTGGGGGGGAAAGTGATGGTACATGTCTACAGGCTCTGTCCTTTCCACGCTTCCCATTCATTGTCTATGTAAGCAGCCGTGCAATGCATTATGGTAGCGTGACGGCGCGATTCAAGAGATGAAGCGTCGTGTTAGCCGCCCCTCATTTGCATAAAGTTGAGGTCTAGGCTACTCATGCAAATCATGGCCGTCTGACGTGACTCGCCGCCACTGGAAACTCCCGAGAATCTTTAAAACTAAGCGTTGTCGATCCAAAATAAAGACTGATTCAGCAGCTGCATGGCTTATTTCTCACATAAAATGTTTTCAGAAACTTTATACATTAAACATATAAATTATTTTTGTTATATACGAGAAGAAAGCGAGGCGATCCACTGCGATAAAAAACGCCTCTGTGGACATGTACCTTCACTCTCTGTGGCGTGGACTTTGGGCTTTGTAACTTTGCAGACCTTTTCCATGCTCAAAAAACTATATGACACACTAAAGGAAAGGGAAAAAGCACAAAAGCATAATAGGGCCAGAACAAGATGAAGCGTGTGCCCTTTCAGCACCTTAGATTGTATTCATTCTGCCTTATACTTTGTTTGGAAAGAGCAAACACAGAGTGCTGGTGCACCTATAGTACACATAGAAATGTAACAATCCAGAGATGTTAGGAGGATAAAAATAGAGGTCATACTGAAAAATAAAATGGGGAAAAGCTTCAGAGAAGATAAATGTGGCCCCGGTCTGAGTAATCGGTTTGTTCTGTTGTTTTTAGTCTAGATGTGTATGCTTTGTTGCTGTCTAATACACTTTACAGCAAAACTACATTTTTAAAAAGGCAGTGCTTAAAATTTGATGTGAACAATCCGTTTACCCAAAATGTTTCTGCATTATGTCACCCACCAGTGTCTCTCACACAGAAAACCAATCCCAATCCCTCAATATAATCATCAGTTTTAGCTTCCGCTTCTCTTGAACATGAAGACATGAGCTGACTGCTTGGCATGTTAATTACGCTCAATTATCTAGCTCATCTCCTCATCTCTGTCAGCTCAAGCTCTGTGACGGTAGACTCAATGAATGAGAGGAGGAGGGAGAGGGCGTCCTTTTGTTTATTCACTGATTAAATTAATAACCAGGATCATTCACGTTTGTTTGTGATGTTCATATGATGTCTGTCTGTCAAAGAGAGAACCAGAGAAGAGCAGAGAGACTGACGGGGAAAGTGAAACAAAAAAATGAATTAAATTCATAATGAATGCTAAAAATGTAGTGACCTACAATAACATTATAAGGGCTAGTGAGCAGCGTTTGGATGGTACAAATAAAACAGGCATCTCACACCTGCAGTCTTTTAAATGGGTCAAAGTATGACACATTTCCCAGAATACTTTTAGAAAGTCTGTCTTTTTTTTCCAACTTTTTTGTCATTGTATTGAATAGAGGTTGTGGAGTTTAGCATGGCCTGCTTCAGGAAGCCGAGTCAAATTCTGTCCTAAAAATTATACAGCATGAAATGAGATCCAGCACATTCCAGATCAGCCTCAGACAGACACAGTGGGCCTGACACCTATACTGGGTAATCTTCATCTGCTGACCAAGGACACATAATTCGATCGAAACCTCTAGAACAGTCACTTAATGGACCTTGAGGTGATATTGTTTTTCTCAATAACTGTTTCCAAGGTCAAGAAATAACTTTTTAGCTTGTAAGCAAACATGGACAAGAGGTCTTTAAACGACCAGTGTGTAGTATTTAGGAGGATCTATTAGCAGAAATAGAATATAATATTAATAAGTATGTTTTCTTTAGTGTATAATCACCTGTACATAAGAATCGTCGTGTTTTCGTTACCTTAGAATTAGCCGTTTATATCTACATAGAGAGCGGGTCCTCTCTTCACGGAGCCGGCCGCCATGTTTCTATAGGAGCCCAGAACGGACAAACCACTGTGTTAACTTTTCTTGCTTGGGCCGGAGTCAATAACGTTACTCCCTCGGGAGTTAACCCCTGACACTCCTGTAGGACAGATGCACGCTCATTAAAATAATACCTGACGAAAAATGTCTAAGGACTTAATATGCACTGCGAGTCTTGCTTCCAAGCATGCAAGCAGCGTACCTATACTCATGGATTATGAAAATAATATCTTCCCAGGTATAAATATTTAAAAGTGAGTGTGCCGATGTTGCACTGACAGGTTAATGATGAATGTGAATACTTCTTTCCGCTCCTTACTTGACAACAAAAACCCAATTATCATGAAATGTGCTCTCACTGTCACTGTTGTAATTATAGTCAGTTGACAACCTCTTACTCCACATTTCTTTTGTAAATTTAGTCTCATACTGATGCATGGGCTCAAACGGCTGTCTCTGCTCCTCCTGCGTATATCCACCATTATATATCAATTCCATTTGGCTTAGCTATAGAGCTGTGGGCATTATCCTGCCATGTCTCCATCGACCAGACAAGTGAAAGCCCACTTAAAAAGGCCCGGTGAAGATGATACAATGATGGCTGGATGGAGCTGGAGATTTATAAATGGACACTACAAGAAGAATAGGTCTGTTAAACTACAATTTCATATATGGAATGACAGGAAACGCATGAGGATGACATCTTCCAAAGTTAGCAAAAGTGGGAACTATTAACTACCATAAACAACACATATGTGTAAGGCAGCAGACAAGCCAGTTTGAACCACATAGAAAGTGACTAGCTGAGGGTCTGTGTCAATTGCATTCAATGTAATACGTAGTTCCTTTAAATTTCCCATTATATTTTATGGTAAATGTGTTTGACAGCTTAACAGACAACCAAATGAGTGAAATATAACATTGCCAGTTATATAATTTCTTATCATTTTTAGAGCTGCAAAGATTAATCCATTAATTGATTAGTTGTCAACTAGCAAATTCTATCTATTTAATTAATCGCCAACTATTTTGATAATCAGTTAATCAGTTGATAACCAGCATTTTTCATCATGTTCTGACATTTTATAGACCACCAATTAGTCAGGAAAATAATCAACAGATTAATTGACAATGAAAATAATTGTTAGTTGCAGCCCTAATAATTTTATTTATTTATCACTTTCATTATTATTCATATTTCTTGCGCTTACTGTATTCCCAGCTCTACCAATTTCACATCTACACCAACTGTATCTCGATTAACCTTGCTTTTCACCACGCCTGGTTTTTATTGACTTCAGTCTGCAAAGATTGAGCTCGCAATATTTAGCTGAGCAAAAATGTGAACTTGGAAGAGAGGAAAGGGTTAACTGCCAACACTGATTCTACTAACAGAACCTCAAGGCCATTCGGCACATGCATCATGAGTATTAAGCATCAACAGCTCACACGTTACACACAATGTGTGCAGAGAGGATATTAACATCAAGCAGAAACACTCTCTCCTGGGGCCTCATGTAGAAAACTTTGCCTATTTTACTACTACACGTAACAACACAGAAGCATATTATGGTTACAAAACACAAGCCATCGCAGATTTGTGTACACATAAACAAGTCTAATATTTTCACACTGTAAACTCCCCAAAACAGGGGCAATCGGTTGTTGGCATGCCCCACATTCGCCTGTTTTCATTTAATTTTTCAAACAGCTCTTTGAGTGAGGGATATTTAACAGATGCATCTTCTGTCTGGGGGATCTGCCAAGTGTATTTAACCAACTTGTAAAGAAAGCCAGGACAAATATAGTGATGGCGTCACTCAAAAAACAACAACAGCATAAATAGGTTTTAGATAACACATAAATTGGCTTCAACTAGTCCTTATTTACCTGCAAAAATAAAATAAACAGATTGAACAGTACATGCTGTAATCTTTTAAGGGCCTAAGAAACTGACCTGGCCTTAAATTATATCCCCTATGAGAGCAGAATTGAGCCCTGCCATTGAGTTGCACGTTCAAACAATCCATATTGAAATTAAAATAACAGAATTGATTGAGTAACAGGCAGTGACTGGGGTTAGGAGCTGCACAGACAGAAAAACTGTGATGTGGATAATTGTATTTAATAAGTACAGAGAAGAATATCTAATGTATGAAAGGATTGGTGGTAGCCTACTGGACAGTGGGAGGTTCAAAGTGTAAAAACGTGCAGCTGTGAAGCAAGGCGTTGTCGATAAAGAACACCCACAGTCAGCAAATCTTCATCGAGTACAATGTCACAACACTGTGCAGCTACCAGGTGTGAAAGTGTAAAAGCTGTGTGAACTAGTAAGGTGATGCTAAAAAGCATAAATCTTCCCTGGATAAGAAGCCACCATGCATAATCCTATATATTAACCTTGCAATGGATGCAACCCACGATTTCACTCCTTTCATTGTATTCTGATGAGCAGCAGATAAATCGTTTTGAGTAGGATGTGCGATAAATGACTGACCCTGCTTCCTACGCCTGAAATCTCGTCCAGCCGAGGACCATTGCTGCATGTCATTCCTCATCTCTCGCTCCCCTCATTTCCTGTCATCTCTCCACCGTCAGCTCTCCAATAATAGCTTCAAATGCCCCACAAAATAACAATAAAAAGAGAACTGGGCCGTGTGGCTGCAAAAGCAACACCTACATTAGTTGAAGTAGCAGTTCACAGGGTTTGGGAGTTTCAAGATCCGTTGAGAGTCTGAGACACATAAGCACTCAACAATTTTTCTGAGATGGATCCGTCCAGTTGAAGCGCTTCTCAGACATAACAAAAAGGGAGCTCAGAAAGTGTAGTCTGACTTTGACAGGTTTACTGACTCCTGTTTCTTGTATAAAGCGTGATTCATGACAGGAAGGGGTCAGCTAGTTCCAGTAGGAACTAGACTGTAGCGCCCAGAGGTAATCAAACAGTTACCTCCAGAGATGCAGCCTGGTCGCACTAAATGGCATATGAATGACACGTTAAGTCATTTAGCGTGCAATAAGAACACCATTCTTGCTTTTGGCGTGTCATTTGTACGCAATGTAGTCTGTACTGACTGCAATAAAAGCATCCGTGTGAATATGCTACACTCAGAGCTAGTAACGTGGAATAAAAAGTGAGAAAGGCCGCTTATGGCAGGCGAGGGCAGGGGAGGTGGATGGATCCAACAAACACAGGACTTTAGTGATGTGTTTTCCGCACTTCTGTTACATTGTTTCAGTACATATTTTACTTAGTTTACGTATTTATTTTAATCCCAACCATGATGTTTTTCCTAAACCTTATAGGTGGTTTTGTTGCCTAACTGTGGCCGCTAACGTAGTTTTGTTGCATGACGTAAAAAAAATGACACGCAAAAGAGGCGTTCTCATGACACACAGATTTGGGAATTTGGAGTTTCTATAAGTGTGCACTCACTGACTTACTCTGGGTTGAATCCTGTTAGAGCTGCTGTGTCTCTCTCACCATCTGCACAATAAAACTACAAAGAGGTGAGTGGATCGGCCCACTCTCTTTAAAATGATCGATAAATGAATAAAACATGTCAGAAGGAGGCACCAGCAGGTTTTCATCGGTGTCTGAAAGCCTGATTTTTTATTTTTTTGTTATGAAATTTCTGCACAATAGCAGTGATGTTACAATGCGCCCACTTACTGGGTGAATGTACAGTACATGATTCTAATTGGTTGGCATGCGCGCAGAGTGCTAAATCACTGAATGTACGATTACTGTAATGAATATCCAAAAGGTTTAATGTGCACGCATATCCCACTGTGTAAACCACATCAACAAATCACACACACTTTGAATGCAATCAAAGCACCCACATTTTAGTGTTCAATTACAATCTGGGTCAGGGTAACCAATTTCAGCCCCATAATGGCACCAATTAAATATTAGTAAATAACACAAGTCAATCTTGACAGTCAGTATAGTATGTGATTGCTCGCGTGCTGTGGGACTGACTATACCTCTACACTCAAGAGCTCACGGATCAAACGGGTTTTAAACATGATTTGAAAGCCAACAGATCTATAGAGTTTTATATGGAACGACTGGTATGGAGGAATAATGTCACATAGCTCTCCCGTCCAATGAGGAGAATGACAGTGAGACAAAGAAAGAGTTAAAGACTGAAGATGTGGAAACATGTGTGAAGAGCTGGAGGATTCAAAGTAGAGCTGTCGAAGGCGAGCAGGGAAGCGTGGAGAGAATATCGGGACATGTGAAAGGTGTAAGATCAGGGGTATGAAGGCGTGAGGTGTCAGCTGCTGGAGTCTGCTAGCTAGCCTGTCAGCAGATTGATTTGTGTGTTTGTTCACAGTTCCCTTCACAAAGGAGGATATCCTGCTGGTTTGAATCTGTCACCACTGGGAGTCCCCGCACTGCCTTCCCGACCTGCGAGGAAATCCCATTGTACCAAATCTGCATTTCAGTTCATGATCTGAATACGTAAACAAGCTCTTATTTGCAGTTTTTAAAAAAAAAAAATGCTATTTATGCGATTATACAAGACTAGCGCGTCAGCAGACACAGGCCAAGACCAATCTGTCTGCACAGTCTGTCATAAGATCTGAAACAGACTCTGTCAGTCAGGACCAAAAACAGCATAACAGGGAAGCTGCTGTTCTCTGCAAGACTGGAAACCCAAGTTGCCAAGCTCAGTGACAGACGGGCAGACTGTTTGACAGCTGTAAATTTGGGAAAATAGAAATCGAATCATCTTGTAAAATTGGAGAAATCAGTTCAGTCACTACAGGGTTCAATGGTTGAAACTGGACAGCAAGAAACTGTAGCTGGGGTTGTGATGGACGCACCTCTTTCAGTTAATAAAGCGGGTCAAGTCAACACAGTTTGAGGCAGCTTCCACATGGCCAGTGTGTCTCCTCCTGAGACTAATGAGCACTTTCCTGCAAGGTATTGAGGCAGTTGCGGATGACATTAAACCTGCATAGGCTGAATATTTTTGGCATCATTGGGCAAAAAATCCATAATAACCTTTCAGCATATTGTAATTCAAGTGTTCTGAGAGATAACTAGACTTCTGGACCTCCTCTTGACTGTTTTCAGGCTTTAAAAAGATCTCGCCCGTGACGGAAGACTTTGGCCAATCACAGGTCATTTCAGAGAGAGAGATAGAGAGAGCGTTCCTATTGGCTCATTCAACGAGGCAGCTGTCAATCACTCACAAACTCCGATCAAACGGTCAAACTAGGCAGCGCTGATCAAATATGAATCAATATTCTGTTACTGTAATGCCTATTTCTCTCCTCAAATGTTTTCAGAAACATCTTGTAGTGTAATGTTCAGCTGCAAAATGAGAAAGTGTGCTGCGGCTGGTGGGCGGTGCTTGGTATTTCCTCAACTGATCTCAACATGGCGGCCGGCCGGGTCACAAACTTTCTCATTTTACAGCTAAACAGTACACCGAAAGATGTTTCTGAAAACATTTGAGGCTAGAAATAGGCATCACAGTTACAGAATATTGATTCATATTTGATCAGCGCTGCCTAGATGGACTGTTTGATTGATCAGAGTTGGCGAAGTGATTGACAGCTGTTCAGAGACACCAAATTCCAGCTCGGCCCTGATTGGTTGTTTTCCTCCGGTCTGTGAAATCTTGCAGATGCCATTAGGAGCACAGGAGGACACCGGAGGACACCGTAGGACACATGCTTTTTTTCAGGTTGCCTGTCTCATGCACTACTGTCAGGATATAGTGACCATTTTATAAAAACTATCTTGTTTTAATCACATTTGCTCCAATTCTACCCACTGCGGCTTTAATAACTGATGAAATGTGTCTAATTTAAACCAATGGCACTAATGTTGATGGGCAGGTGTATACTGTTGTTTCTTAGAGCACAAAAAATAAGGATATCTGTACTATTATCCCATTAAAAATGTAAGGTTATATAACCTACCCGGTGAAAGATTCGAGGCACATTAATGACATTAAATGGTATTTTATGGAATATCTTAAAAGGCATGTATTATATATTTGCCTGTATGAATATGACAGGAATATTGCCTGCTAATATTAATAAAAGAAAGGTGGACCAGCTGGGGTTAAAGGGTTCAAGGGTGAACTTAACGATGACAGCAGCCAAACAAAGCAATCTTGTCCACATCTCCAAAAATCACATTTTCATTCAGTCCTTTTCTTCACTGTTGCGTTTAGGATCGAAACACAAGCTCGTATTATAAATAAATAATAAATCTAAAAAGCTTCTTCCTTACCTTCTCCACAGCTCATCCACACACGTGGAAACAAAGGGAATCCCGACGCCTTCTGCGAGTTGTTTTTCGGACTGAAGAGAGCAGCTGTCACCATGAATCCCCAAAAAACACACTAAAAACACATTGTTTCATTCCGTCTCAGCGCGTCTTTTCTCCATCCTCTGTTGGTGTTTTTACTCCAGTCAGCTGCTCCCAACCAGCAGGATATCCACTCGTTTTTTTTTTGGCATTCACATGATCAAATGTCCACTTTTTTTCCGAGATTAAAACAAAAATTGTAACACAAAGTGTCGCGTTAATGGAGCTGATTCCTGTTTGTCCCAGTTGTATCTCGTTGTTTCACCATTCGGCTTCCTCACAGGACCGAGCTGCTTGTGTTTGAAGGGGGTTGTTGAAGGCTTTCGCGTATCAAATACATCTGAAACTCAGTGATCCCCTCCGACCATCCCTCCTCATCATCCCTCCTCCTCCGTCTCCTCCCCCCTCTCAGCTGGGAGTGTGTGTGGACCAATTGAGAGGCAGAGGGAGATCAGAGCTGTGAGTCTGCTCTGGGACCAGCCAGCAGTCAATTACTGAAGGAAAACAGCTGTAAGAGACCATGAAGAGGCATTTCATCTTATAATCATTATGATTAGTAGCAAAGATGATTTGGACTGTAAACATTATGTATAGGCTATACTAATAATAACCTTAGTAGCCTGATTATTTTAATAACATTATTGTATAATGTAATATTTTAAATATTAACATGTATACAACTGCAAACTCAACAGCAGACACAGAAGATTTTTCAGCTAAATACATTAATAAATTAAGCATTATAAAAATTTAAAGTAACACATAAACACATTTTTTTTTAGTAATTAAAGTGGCAGTAGGCAGTATTTTTTTGGCATCATTGGGCAAAAATTCCATAATAACCTTTCAGCATAATGTAATTCAAGTATTCTGAGAGAGATTTCTGCACCTCCTCATGGCTCTGTTTTCAGGCTTTAAAAAATCAAGCCCGTGACGGGAGACTTTGACCAATCACAGGTCATTTCAGAGAGAGCGTTCCTATTGGCTCTGCTCCAGCTGGTGGGTTGTGTTTGGTATTTCCTCAACTGATCTCAACATGAACATAAACTTTCTCATTTTACAGCTAAACAGTACACTACAAGATGTTTCTGAAAACATTTGAGGCGAGAAATAGGCATTACAGTAACAGAATATTGATTCATATATCAGCGCTGCCTAGTTTGACCGTTTGGTCGGAGTTTGAGAGTGATTGACAGCTGCTCAGAGACGGCAGGCTCCAGATCAGCTCTGACTGGTTGTTTTCCTCCGGTCTGTGAAATATTGCAGATGCCATTATGACCACCGGAGGACACCGGAGGACACAGAGGACACAGAGGACACAGAGGAACATGATTTTTTTCAGATTACCTGTCTCTTACACTACTGTCAGGATATAGTGACCGTTTTATAAAAATAACTTTTTTTAATCATATTTGTTCCATTTTTACCCACTGCAGCTTTAACACCTGTTTTATTGGCCCTGTAAACCCTGCAACATTGCATCACATCTGGGTGCAACATTACATTTATACACATACATTGGAAGTACTTTTGGTTTCACACCAAAGCTTGAGTTTAAAACATAGACTGTATATAAAGATGGACGACATGACAGCTCCTCAAAAGTGAAGCCAAAACATCTGGATCGCCCCCTGGTGGCTGGCTGCAGTATAGGTCATATAGCCTGCCTCCTCCATGTTAGCGGATGGGACATGGGCCAAACTAAAAAGTCAAAGTACACATAAAATACATTTTTCCCAAAGATGGTTTTTGTCATTTTAGGTAGTTCTCATCACGCTGATGTATGTACAAGTGTTAATTTTGTTTATTTGATGCTATAAAGAGGGGCTGAGACGTCATGATTGATTATTGATTATTATTATTATTGATTTATGATGTTTGTGGCCCCTAGTGGTAGAATCCAAAATGACACTGAAATGTGTGCATTTTGTTACTGGCATTGCCTTAAAAGCTAAACATGCCCACCTCTTTCTCCTGAACACGAAGAGATGAAATTGAAAGATTTATTGAAGCACTCGTCTCCAGGGGAATGAGGCCACTGCATTTGATGAAATATTGTATGAACATTTATCCGTCAAATAACAGACATCGCTCCACTTTGTCCCCAGATATTTAGTCAATGTTGTGGTGAAAAATGGGGCCTTTGCCTTATATGAGGGTGATGTGGAGCTCTCGTCTGATGATTGGGAGCACAATGTGAACAGTATGATTAGTAGCTTTTCAGCAACGTGAGCTCAGAGAATTCCCATAACCTACTGTTTTCCCATGTTGCAGTAAATCATCTGTGCTTTAAGAATGTGCTGAGGAAGAATAATGCGGAAAAAAGGCGATATTACTCTCCTGTGAGTTCATATATTATGCTCTGTCATTGCCCGTTCTCACATATGGAAGTTCTCTATAATACATTTGTGTGTGTGAGTGTGTGTGTGTGTGTGTGTGTGTGTGTGTGTGTGTGTGTGTCACTGTGTCACCAGGTCATGTTGTATGCGATTACTCCCCATATGTTGTCTCCAGTCTGTCCCTGTTCATTAAGCCTGTGAGATTTCTGAGCGACAGCATTACTGAAACATTGACCGTAATTTTCCCATGGCTTAAAAAAAGAGGATTTTTACTGTCAAATACATATAGTTTGTGACATTTGTCTCATATAATCCACTGGAGCTCACATTTACTGACCAGAGAGGTTGCAGGTCAGCTTTTCTATGCACGCAGTTAAACGTTTAATCTACTGTCAAAATACAGCTGGACAAAAATCTAACTGAAATAATCAAAATGGGATTGCATGTTACACGTCTTTGAGTTTTTGATCCTCAAATCTTTATTGATTTTCTGCCACAAGCAAGAGCACAAATTTCTCAGAGTCCTTCAAATTAAACAACAAAACTCAAGGTTTGTCCGTGCCCTCCAGAATGACACATATAAGCCTACTATCAACAGTTCATCAGTGCCTTCCAAAACCGTTACAAATCACTGTTGGAAAAATAGTTTTATGATGTGACAACGATAGTTAAAGTTTGGGTTTAGGCTTAAGTTTAGGCACAAAAATAGACCTTGGCATGGTAACAATAATAACCACGTGGAAGGTCGTGGTTAAAATAAAACAACATTGACTGTCGGTAGGAAATGGGAAACAAATAGCGGCCTCCAATTTTTAAGTACGAAATTTTGCAGACTGTGTGGCACTTCCTCCTTTGCTTCTGACTAACAAGTCCAACCCAAACTCACGGGAAGGCGTGGAGGACATTCCACGTGTCACGAGGGCACATTTTGGTCGTGTCTAGAAGGTAACACGCAAATTTTGAAACTCTTGTAAGATGGTTAAGGTTAGGCATTGAACTCGAATAGTTAAGGTTAGGCCTTAACCTTGAATGGATAAGGTTAGGATAGGTTGTTGGGCAGCGAGTCTCACAACAGTTTTCCCAATTTAAGGGTTACCTTCTAGACACGACCATGCAATTTAGGCTTTCCGTGTGTCATTTGTACAGCATGTAACTAAACTACAGTAACGTCCACAGTTAGGTTTAGGCAACAAAACCACTTAGTTAGGTTTAGGAAAAAATGCCATGGTTGAGTTTGAAATAAGTACGTTAACTAAGTACGTCTAAGTAGGTCTCCTGGTTGAAAGTCCTGTGTTTGTTGGACCCATCCACCTCCCACCCACTATGGGCAGTCTTTCTCCTTTTTTATTCTACGTCACTAGCTCTGAGCGTAGCATATTTATGAAGAACGGCATTCCTATTGCACGCTTTTGCCTTGCGTACTATCATGTCATCCACACGCCTTTTCATGTGACCGGGCTGACAAGTCATGATTCATTCGGCCACTAAAGGGCTTTATTTATAAACATATGTCGCCTTGGAGGATTTGCTGAAATGCTGTCATTTCTCTTGGGAGGACAGTCTCAATTATTGTTGAATTCTATTTCTGACTAAAGAGCTTTACTCATGTAATCAATTTCTACTTTAATCCAAGCAGAAGAGTTGTGTGCCATTTCAATCCAAAAGAAACCAAAGCCTTTCTAAAACAGATATGAAAATATTTGCTTCCTTTGTAGATTTTGCACTTAATTTTCCAGTCCGGGGTTGAATTTAGAGAGACTGTGACTAACTGTAATGACATTTTTTTTTACTAATATATTAGTGCTCATTATAGCACTCATTTTTCTTCCCTCACATAGAGATTTGGATTTTTCTTTTTTTTGTAAATCCCTTGTTTCTCTGCCACCACAAAGCATGTCTAATCTGCTGAAGCGACCGCAAGAGCAGGTTTCTGTTGGAATGAGGATTTGGAAACAATGCAGCTGCCTATTGACTACAAATGTAATTTACTCATTTCCGGCAAACCGCATCGTTTGACCCTTTCAACCTCTTGCTTCAAGTATCAAGTCTGTTTTTATGTGTTACAGAAAAGGAATCACACACATGGGAGCGCTTAGCATTGAGGCAGAGTTATGCAAATAAAGTATTTAAGGCTTCACATTGTGAGAAATTAGGTGGTAAGCTGTTGCAAGGAGGAGAGGCCCATTTTTAAATCCTTCTATTGTGCTGCCAAAATTTTCTGTCTATGCGTGTATATAATTGTACAGTATCTGCTGGCTGTCGTTACTGTAGTTGCTTCTTTCAAGGGCTTATAATCATATTGTGGTGTGAAGGTAGAGGCCATCACATCCTTAATGGACCGTTCAGCCGAGGTCTGATCAGTCAGCAGTAATATTTACAGGAAGACCCACATAGCTATGCATATACCACTTCCGCCTCACATTAGCTCAGGTCAGGTCAGAGCAGCCACAGTAGAACAATGTCAGAAACTCCCTCATAGACGGTATCAGTCCTAAGAAGTCTACTAGCCAGGCATCTTTTGGGATCTGATCTGCGATTAGTAGCACGTTTTCTTCCAGGCCTGGTTCCCGGCCACATGAATCCTTGATTTTCAGACATTTCAGTTGGTCAGTTGTGTTGTGCTCATTCACAACTGTTTTTCCTGCTGGGAAAAACAGCTGAGCCAATGAGGGACTTGTAGACGGGATTGGGAAAGTGGAGGTCGTCTTCCTGTGTCAGATCCATAAAAATTGCGACAGAGAAAAACGTCAATAAGCATGGATGGATGGATGAGATCGACACAACTGTAGGCCTACAGTTTGTTTAAAGTTGATTTATAGAAAGAACAACTCTTTCCATTGATGTGAAAAACATTAAGATAACAGCTTCTAGCAACCCGTGGCTTGGGCAGCTGACAGCTAAAGGCTGGCCCACACTAAAAGATTTTTCAAATCTTAACAGATGTTGAAAATGTGAAAGACCCCACACATAACAACATGCTATGATACATTTAACAGTTTTGTTCCTATAGTGTGTGGTGAGCAACGATTTGGCCAAAACAGCACACCACACACTGACAGATTCATTCATGAATGACAAGAGTCCAGACTAAAAAGACGGAAATCTCGCCGGATCACTCGCAATCAAACGTGACTTGGCGGACGACAGGCAGGAGCGATGTTTGTTTTTTGCACTATTTTGTACAGAAATTTCATGAAGGACGGGTGGATGAAATTATGGAGACACGTTAAATAAACACTTGCGTTGTTGCCACAAATCAACAAGCGTGTAATAAGAAAACTCTTCTTTCTTTAGCGTCTGTACTCACTGTCCGTGCATATTTTACATAGTTTACGTACTTATTTAGAGCCCAACCATGACGTTTTTCCTAAACCTAACTAAGTATTTTTGTTGCTCCCTGCTGGTAGGCTACTGCACCTTCATCTAAAGGCCTTTACACACCAGGGGCGTGACGAATAAATGACATGAAAATGCGTAATACTCGCCTGTGAATATTATATGTCTTTTATTGTGAAAGGTAAGAATGGAAGGAGTGGATCTGGTGTGCGCTGCCTTTGTCAAGGGTGAAAGGAGTAATAAAGGTTTCCGTCTTTGTTCGAACTACGGAGCCTCCATGTTGTTATTTCATAAATATTGTCAAAACTTAACCGGTTCTGCACAACATGATTGGTTGCCTTTATTCACAGTAAGAAAGCTCCGAAAATCCACCTCGTTCGATCGCTTTTTCGCTGCATAATAATCGTGTTCTGTGTATTTCATGTGCATTCATCACAAAAACAATATAATGATCCCAAAAAAAGAAATCGCAAGAAAGCAAAATATATCACAAACTATTACTTTAAACATAAAACACTTGAAACAAAATCTGTTTATATAATCCATGTTTTTTCTACAGTACATTTACTAGAATGTTTTTTTTCAAATGAGATTAAGTTATGCTGACAGCAGTGGCTGGTACTGACAGCAGCATATACTGTAGAAGAACAACAACACAGAGGTGTTTGTGAATTCCTACCAAAGTGAAATATCCACTTGAAGCCAATAAGCCTGAGGTGTGTTTGGTGTCTTTTCCTAGTAGCAGAAACCCGGAGGAATTACGATCTTCCTTCTCTCCTATCTGAGCCTGTGGGCACTCAACACATACACACACATTCTCTTTCTGCGTCTCCACGCACAGCTGCACACACAAAGCTATTTAAACTACTTGCTTCCTGCTGGCTCAGGCTTTACAGACATTGTATAGCCGGTCGGAGTCTGTCCCATCAAGTTCACGGTGATAGAGGAGAGGGGAGACCCCGCTATCTGGGCGTGAACACGTGATTACCCTTTATGAAGGCACACACACACACACACACACACACACCGATGAGATATGCAGCACCACCTCCACTGTGAGGACACTCATCTGTCATACTGCTATGAATAAAGTCGTGGGATGTATAGATATGTTTACAAGAGATAAACATGTATCTGCTGGGATGTAAACATCACCTCTATGTGGCAACGGATTGAGATGAAATGAAACTATCTCGGTCTATTCACATTCCTGAGCTGCATTTCATTCGCAACCAAAGAGGGAAGAAAAGGATTACGTTGAATCGAAAAGGAAGTGAGGCTTCTGAATGCAAATCAGTTCAATCCCCACTGGTGCATCTCAGTGGATTGACTCAATCTCACATTTAGACATCCCTGCATTAAACTAAAATATCGCTAAATCATGATATGCAAAGCAGACCTTCGAGGCTACAGAGATTAAAATACTACTACTTCATTTTTTCATGATGCTTCCACACTGATTTCATTTCATGGACATAATTCTTCTCCTCACTGTTTGAAATGCCGTCAACGGGCACCAAGACAGATGAGAATTGGACTCCTCCATATTGATGAGAGATGATGTCACTGTGGGTGAGCAATCCTGTTTGTTTAATCTATGACACGCTGCATTTTGTGCTTCTAATTGGGCGCAGAGGCTCAACGCTTTTTCCCCACTCCAACCCGCAAAATCCCAAGAGGTCTGTTTGTGTTGTGTTTAATTAATGATGTGCGTGACACGTGTGTGCATGTTACAGTGAGGTTAGTATGGTGTGTATGTGCATGTGTGGAATTGAGCAAATGAGAAGAGTGTGCGTGTATCAGTGTATGTGTGTTTTTATCGACAGGGGGATTTACTACTTAAGTGACACAACCGTGATTAGGAAACACTGCCATCTGGTAGTCCGAGAGGGTTGCTGAGATACGTGCACATGAGCATGTATACACACACACATACAAGTAATTAATTATTCAGATGCACTGAAAAAAAAGGCAGCAATGTCCTTCACTATCTTCCCATCCATATCAGGAAATCACACACACACATAAACATTAATAACACTATACCGTCATGATTGTGTTTCCGTGCTCTCTCACTTATTCTTTCCAGACACTGCAGATTTACTTTCAGTTTACTTCAACCTGCTCTCATTTTCCCTCTCGTGGAAAAAAGAATTCACCATTTGTCGACTCAGGTGAGTATAATAAACAAAACGTCTGAAAGGAAAAGTTGAATGTTTCTACGCAACACTTTTACCTCTCTCTGTATTGGATAACAAGAGTATTTTACACCTCAGACATAAAGACAAAACTCTTCTGTTTTGTTACTGTTGCCTCACACACCCGCATACACACACACACACACACACACACACACACACACACACCCACACACACAAACAACTTGATCCCATCGCTTATGTGTACAGCAGTAAAGATTACCTTAACATTGACCTTGAAAGCAACTGAGTCAAGCTGATGCATCACAGCATACAGTGTTATAACCATAATTTCCTCTGTGTGGTGTCAGAATAGGCCAGATCATGACCAAGATAAATTTAACAAATGGTACCTTATGTTGGTAGGCAGTGAGCAGAGGTATGACCTTATCCGGCAAATGTCCTTGTCTGGCATTTATCTTGTCTTATTCAGTATTTCTCTTTTCAAATAAATAACTCAGTCTATTGTAACACTGGAGTTTTGGCTTTCGGTTGACCTTCACTGAAGCTATTGAACACCAGACGGAGCACTGGATGCGTTCTCAAAAGTCTGGTAGTGTTGGAAGTATAGGGCTATGTATAGGCAAGAATCTGGTGATACATTACGTATTATGATACAGGGGTTACGATTCAATATATTGGGATATATTGCGATACAGTAAGCAAGGCGATATATTGAGATTTTTTAAATCTAATTTTAGGAAAACCCCATTTTCAAAGGGGTCTCTTGACCTCTGACCTCAAGATATGTGAATTCAAATGGGTTCTCTGGGTACCCACGAGTCTCCCCTTTATAGACATGCCCACTTTATGATAATCACATGCAGTTTGAGGCAAGTCATAGTCAAGTCAGCACACTGACACACTGACAGCTGTTGTTGCCTGTTGGGCTGCAGTTTGCCATGTTATGATTTGAGCATATTTCACTTATTCAATTTCACTGAGCAAAGTATGTTAGATTAAAGAGAAAATCATTATCTATGTTTTTTTTTTTTTCTGTGTTCTCTGCTCAGCTAAATGTTTCTGAATCTGTGTTATGAGGTCAGTTAATCTGGAGTGGGCACAGTTTGTGCTCATGACTCAGTATCACACTTATAGCCCCCTCATCATAATGTTCATGAACACATATGGACAAAATCATACCACGTTGACGCTCCCTCACACACACACGCACACACACGCACAGATCACTCGTTTGGAAAGCTCCGGCTACCACTTTGCTCATCTTGTGTATAGTGAGCGAGGCGTGCTGAGAGGTGTTGCCTACCCACTGTAGTATCTCAATCTCCTCTTTCCTCTTTAACCCGTCTTTCCTCCCAGCATGATCTCCAGACATGACTCACCAGCACACACATACACACGCACACACACGCACACACAGAGACGAGAACATAGATGTTATGCAAATGTGGAGGCTGAATTTAGTACACAGTTGATTCATCTTCACTTCCGCTTGATTTTCCATCTTTCACCCACATACTGTAGACCGGTGGTTCCCCTGATGTGTTCTCAAGCACGACTTCATCAACGCCACCCGTCATGTTTCAAATGTGTTCAGTTGTATTCATAATAAACTGGATGCAATCAGGGACATATGCAAAGACTAGCTTCTGAGACTACACAGCAGGTGTAGGTTCTCATAGATATAGGTAGGTATAGTGAAACATTCATGCACATGAAACATGCATTCAGTCTAATTTTCAGATAAAAGGGTTGAAAGAGTACGCTTCAGCTCACAGAAACATATGTAAGTACTGTTTTGGGGTGAGTCTTTGCCTAAAGTGTTTTTCCTTCACATCTCTGTGTCTCCTGGCGATCAGTCTAAAAATAGGAATACAATCTTTGCATATAGTTCCTTAGGCCTGTATGCAGTCAGAGAGAAGGACAAACAAACATGTGCATTCATTTAAATGCATTTACACACAGATATACAGTCAAGAGTAATTCTGATTCCACAAATCTGCAATCAGAGAGAGAGAGAGAGAGAGAGAGAGAGAACATTGAGGATGTCGTCTGGGTCATTATTTCAATCAGTGGACAACATGTTGACATGTCCAGGTGCACACAGTGAAACAGACAAACAACATACATCAAATGATGCCTTTAAGAATATCTCTCCCCGACCTCAAAGAACAATTCTTCTCTTCTGTTCAGTTTTAGCACGAAAATCTAAATCTGCAAAGACCAGACTGAAACAAACACACAAAAACTACATTCAACTAATAACACACACTAACAGACACACTTCTATAGAAACAACCACATGTATGCACCCACACTCTTGCGTAAGCCTACGGTATGTTCTCACGCCAGCGTGCTTTTACCGGAATCAAATATGGACAATGTCGTACAGAACCCAAGTTTCAGACTGATCCATTAGAGGGACTAACCCAGGGAAATGAACTGCTGAAATATTTACAGCCGAGTGTCTCTGTATTTATGTCCATATATGTTTCCATGTCTCCATGAATGTCTCTGTCCCACAGAGTATCCTCTGTGGGAGATTGCTTTAATGGCAGACACCACTGGGACTCAGAGACTTACTGTGTGTGTGTGCTGAAACACTGATGGAGTTTACTGCTGTCTTTGTTTTTATCTGCAGGAATAAGCTTCACAAAGGGATAAGAAAGCATGAGGTCCAGAGGAAAAGGGTTGCATTGTTCTCAAGGGACATTCTCACTATGTTTTTCTGGTGCTAGATATGATTGGTGTTATTTTACTTTGTGCCCTGAAAAAAAACAACGGTCAATTAATCCGTCTAACATCTACTATCGTTGTCATTGAGTATGTGAATTCATTACAATGAACATGGCTAGTGTAGTTTATTCTGGACAGCTCTCAGATTGCGTTTTCGATATCTGGAGAGCAAAACTTCACACAGCTTGCTTGTGTTACTTGTTTATACTGCTTTGCTAATTTGACAAGCTAAACTACACTGGTCATGTTTATTGTAATGATAAATAAAAAATATATATTTGGACGACAATGGAGTTCTATGGCACAGAGGCATGTGGTATATCAGTCAGGGGCCACACATAGACTGTGTCGTTTTGAAGCCTTAAGTTCGGCATTTTGGCCGTTGCCATCTTGGTTTTTTGCAACCAGAAGTGACATGAGAGGGTGGAGCTAAGTACAACCGAAAGCTGAATATGACATTTTTAGGCGACCAAAATGTTACAGTTAACTTCATGAACTGAAAACTCACTGTGAAAGGGTTAAAGTTATACGACGAAAATGTGGACAACTCCCAGACCGGACAACGCTGTTTTAGTGACCTGTCAATCACAAGGTAGCCACACCCTAAAGCATACCGTGCTTTATGGTCTATTTGTCTCTAAATGGGACCATCATTTACTAAATGAACATCATGCTGTATTGAAGAAGACTTGAAACTAGTGATTGAGACCATAAACTCATGTTTACAATGTTAACTGAAGTAATAAATCAAGTGAAAAGTAGGGTCATTTTCTCATAGACTTCTATACAATCAGACTTCTTTTTGCAACCAGAGGAGTCGCCCCCTGCTGGCTGTTAGAAAGAATGCAAGTTTAAAGCACTTCAGCATCGGCTTCCCTTTTCAGAGTCGGAGGTAGCCCACTGGGGCTACACAAGCAATACTTAATGATAGTTTAAATTACCTGATAGTTTTATTTGCTTTATGGGATTTGTTGGTTATATAATAAAAGAACAAATAACACCCGTCGTATCATTTAGCACTGCAAATGCACCACCAGCACTACAGGAAAATTGGTTCTATCGTATCAGTGTCATTGTCTTCCACTGAGCCATGAAATAGAGGGTCATGGTTTCTCTTTTATCTGAAGGACAAAAGGCCCACCCACCCTCACCGCCACCCACACCCTTCGTTACCCGCTCGGCAGAATATCTCATAATCAACTAGTCTGCTTCGAAACAACGACACAACAGCTGTTTCCCCGCCTCGAAACACCGCCTGATCATTTTATTGCTGTTTCCGAGACTTTTTCTTTCCCCTCTCAGACAGACACATCAAACTCACATCACTCTGAGGAGACACAAAGACACTTTTCTCAGGCGTGGGAGAAAAAGCACAGAGTTTTCACGTAACGTTTGCAATGCAAATAATTCTCGGGAGCTAAAAGATTCAGTCTCCTCTGCAAATCAGTGGGGGGTTTGTATGTCCCAAAAAAATCTGTTCTTAAAATTTCCCAAGGTGGAGTGAAAATGCTGTGTTGAATCTGCTTTGTAATGAATGTTCGGAGAGCAATCATTGCAAACCCGAACACTGCAGTTTGTGACAGGGCTGTTAACAGCAGAGTTGTTAGCGCAGGGATCGACGACTTTGGCAATGCAAGGAGAAAAAATGACTTTATTCTTTGTCCATACAAAGAAGCTGGCGATGAGTGTGCCCTCTTGTAGTTTTATGTTTGCGAGGACCAATTTAGAAAGTGAGGACACTTTTAGCCAATCTTCAGAAAGCTGTTTGAGGGTCGGTTAGACTTAGTTTCAAAGGAATAGTTTGACATTTCAGAAATACGCTTGTTTGCTTGCTTGCAGAGTTGGATGACAAAATCAAACTCTCATGTCTGTTCGTTATAGTTGAATCTACAGCCAGGAGACAGATAGCTTGATTGGCATAATGACTGGGCGTTCATCCAGGAGACCGCTGTTCGTGTCCCGTGTGAAACCAATATTCAATTTCACTTTCACTTTACAAACTAAGCCATGTTGATGGTCTTTCCTAAACCTAAATGGTTTAGTTTCCTAAACCTAAGCAAGTGTTATTGTTAGAATTCGCAATGTTAACCACGTGTTTACTACGTGGTTAACATAGTGGAGCATCATAGTTTGAAGCACCGGGCTACCCAGTGCGTTATAGAGTGACGCCCAAGGGTCCTGACAAACCGTCCGTATGTGGGGAGTTGGGATGAGAACGTGTTGAATAGTTCGGCACACAACCCCCCTGTAAAATCGCAAATTTTAGTTTTTACACTTCCATATTTGTGTGGATTAAACTTTTTCTCTTTACTTTTAGTACGTACTGCAGCTGACCTTGCAAAGTACCTACTGTTGCGTGTATTACGCATACAATTAGGACATACTACTTCTTCATAACATTGCACCTTGAACTTTGACCTTCTTGCTCATATATCTGCTGCACAGAGGAGTGTGGGTCAGAATAGCCAGAAAAGCATGCTGGCTTGCATACTGGACAGGATGTAGTAGGACATCCTGGTGTTTTTGGCATACTGCATTAGACATACTATGTATTGGGACATAATGAATATTTTTCTGGCATGGGCTACTAAACAGTATGATAGTACGGGTTTTGGAACGCACAGTTGATGTTGATGTTGATGTGAGGATTTTTTTACCTTTGGAAAGAACCAAGCTAGCTGTTTCCCCCTGTTTTCAGCCTTTATGCTAAGCTAAGCTAAACTAACCGGTTGCTAGCTTCATATTTACTGAGCAAATACGAGAGCGGTATTAATCTTCTCATCTGACTTTCAACAAGAAAGCAAATAAGTATATTTCCCACAATGTTGAACTATTCCTTTAAGGTTGAAGTTAGAAAGTGCATTAGGTTGATGAGGTTCCTCACAAGCGCAGTACAAACGTGTGTGTGTTTGTCTATGTGTAAACCCACACGCTGTATATGAAGTCATGTATGATGTATCAGCATGTTAGCATCTGAGTCCACCTCAGCATTTCCAAGCTAAGCTGAATGAGAGGCTACAAAAAAAAAATCCATTCAAGGATAACGGATGTGCCGCAGCTGTTGAGAAGAAAGTGACTCATTTTGTTAGTTTGTTATTTCTTACAAAAGAGCTACCTGCAGAGTGACCCTTCATGGCAACGATGACAGAGACATTTAGCGTTGTTTTGATTTACCTAAAGGGCATCGTCATGGTGATGAGGAAGGAAGTAGAAGGTTATATGGAGCTCTCCGGGGACAGGAAGGAGAAGGGCTTAAAACTAAAGTGTGTGTGTCTGTGTGTGTGTGTGTGTGTGTGTGTGTGTGTCTGTGTGTGTGTTCCTCATTGCCCACTTCCCTATAGTCTGCATTTAGTCACAAAGTGTAATAACAGTGTATAATGTCATTAATAATAAAAAGTCATGATGTAATAAACTGTTTATAATTTCATAGAAATGTTGAGTAGATAACTTGTTCTTCGTTTTGTAATGTTTTTGCATTAGATGTAATAAGTTATTACACTGTGATTTTGGTGGCATAACGTGACATATAAACTAAGACACAGACGACATATATGCGCACTCTTCAAGTGTATTTTGTGGATAACTTTTTGTTATGCATTTCAACTATGTAAAGTAAAGCAAGGACACATGCACAAGCACAAACATGGGTTCCTACACAACCATGGCAGTGAAATGTCTGCTGAAGTACAGTAAGATAAGATAAAACCATAAACTGTATATAAAAACGACACTATTTGGAATCTCTGGGCAGTGAGAGACAAAACACAGCTGCAATCGGCGCCTATCGCCATAGGTGTCGCCAAAGACAACAAAATGGATATCTTTGAGATTGTAACCATAGATTGTATATAAGAAGTGGACGTAGTCACCGTGACCTCACCTATTGGTTTGTGGACTGCCGTTTTGGAGCCTCGAGTTTGGCATTTTGGCCGTCGCCATCTTGGTTCAAAAGTGACACGAGAGGGTGGAGCTTAGTACAACCGAACTCTGAATAAGATTTTTAGGCGACCAAAATGTTATAATTAACATTCATGAACTGAAAACACACTGCAAAATGGTTAAAGTTGTTAGACGAAAACACAACTCCCAGACAGGACAACGCCGTGGTAGCAACCTGTCAATCACAAGGGCGCTACGCCCTAAAGCATACCCTGCTTTATGGTCTATTTACTCTAAATGGGACCATAATTTACTAAATGAACATCATGCTGTATTGAAGAAGACTTGAAACTAGCGATTGAGACCATAAACTCATGTTTACAATGTTTACTGAGATAATAAATCAAGTAAGAAGTAGGCTCATTTTCTCATAGACTTCAATTCAATCAGACTTCTTTTTGCAACCAGAGGAGTCGCCCCCTGCTGGCTATTAGAAAGAATGCAAGTTTAAGGCACTTCGACATTGGCTTCACTTTTCAGAGCTGGAGGTTGCCTACTGGATAAAACTTGATACATCCCGAGGAAAATTGCAGTGAAGCAGTTGCAATACAAAATGGAAAGAGTACAAATATCGCATACAATGCCAAAACAGTATGAATCATAGCATAAAGGCAGGATAACGGTAAGGATCAGTCTACATGTAGGTGTGTTGCATGTAGAAAAGATACTCAAATCTGAAGCAATAAAAGCTTTAAGTGACACCTCACAAGGACATTACTGACCAAACCGATCTTTTATGAACAGAGAGCTTGAAAAACTGCAAAGCCTTGACGTTCCTGAAGGCCTTGGATATTGAAATATTGACTAACTTATCATCTCCCTATTACATCCCTCCACACTCAATAAATCTGTTTTAAGCTCCAGTAATTGTCTATCCCCATATATCATGCTACAACACAATAGTACAGTAAACCTATTTACACATTACTGGTAAAATTTAATATGAATATATTTATGGTCAAATCTGCTGCAAAAGCTGTTAAATCAATCTGCTGCAAAAATTAGCTCATTTCAGTGTTTATGTTGTTCTCAGAGATGCACGTCCGCATCAATCTGCTGTCTCTGGTAAACAGCAGAGGCACCGTGATACTATGATGGAAATGTTGTTGGAGGAGGGGATGACGAGGAAGATTAAGATGTCCATCTGTTGCCGAGCAGTCAGCTCGGGACAGCGTGTGGAGCAACTGATTTGGTATGATGATGCCTGTGCTCAAATGATTGGAAATGCGAGATACATGTCTCTTAAATGGAAAAAAAAGATAATTGATTAGCAAATTCGACCTTTGTATAATCCCAACACTCAGTGTGCTAGATGTGAATCAGCCAACAGCAGTATTCAGCAGGGGAAGGTTGAATAAATGCTGCAGGGTCTGTGTGGTGTCTACAGACGGTCTAACTCTGACTTACTGAATGAATTCAACTTTTTAATTAACTTGAAATAAAGTATTTGGAATGTGTATATACATGTTTGTTTGGCACTTTATGTATATTTTTAGTAGCTCATGTTGCACTGTTGTGTCAAATTAATCTACCTACCAGGCAAGGAATCTCTTTCTGTATGTAGCCTAGGTATGTATGTGTGTCCTTTGCATATCTCAAGAACCGTCTTTCCGATCAAGTTTACACTTGGTGGGTGTAGTAATGGGTATCAAAGGACGTGCAGTGTCGAAGTTGGTGCAATTTGGACAAGCGACACGTTCAATATTAATGAATAAACAAGCACCGGCGCTCTGTGCAGCAGCA
>CAKAKQ010030619.1:0-18906 GCA_916700675.1 Helicolenus avius
TGAAATCAGAGCATTCGAATAGTGATTTGGAGGTTCAATGTCATGTCAATGGTCGAAGCCTCCGGGTCAGCCCTACATAAAAACTTTGTTTTTGTATATTTCCAACAGTGTTTGGTAACAGTTATGTAAGACATAGACAAATGACATCATAATGTGGTCATAACGGTGTCAAAAAACACTTCTGTGTGTCATTCTTAATGGCGGTTACAAACAACGTTGTCAACCATTTAATTTGGAGGACATGTGTAAAAAAGCATGCCCAGTGGCTCCTATAGAACCTGTTACATAGTCAACAAAATGCCATTGAAATAACAGTTCTAATCTAAAAAAAAACTCAAGCTTTTCATATTTAAACCATTTCAAAATGCAGCTATACGTCTTCCCACTTGCAAATCATGACTTCTTACTGGGTTTTCAGCTGCTTAAATATTTGAATTTACTGCTAAAGAGCATGAGTCTGAAAGTCGATGTCATCTTGACTGCTGCCTGCAGTCTGCCCCTGCCAGCCTACACATATCTTGCTAGCTGGATACTCTGCTTGATTCAAGGATGAAATTCAACGTTTACAGTTTCCTGTGTTTTTGATTTATTTTAATAAATGACGCAATTTAATGGAATTTAAACATGGTGATTTTCTTTTTTGTTCAGCTACACGAAAATCTACCGTCTAGCCCAGAATTGCATGTCAGTACCACATTGAGAATAATCTCTAGCTAATTTATTGTAGACTGTATATCTATTCATTTGTCCGTTAGACATGAAAACATAACAGTCCTTCACGTTGGCTTTGACATCTGAATACTGAATGCTTGTTGCTTTATAGGTGGATTCATGCATCTAACCCTGGCAGTAGAAACATTATTACTTCCTCAATGGTATGCTTAAGTCTATATTCAATAAGCGTATGTTGTATTCTTCAGAATTCAGTGTAATGCTCTAGATCCTTGTTTGAGATTTCTATTTGTGATTCGTAGCATGACCATCAACATGCTTTTGATTCATGGGACTGGCACTTATTTACCTCAGGGCTTACAGGCACTGAGCTCTGGAACTGGAGTCGGTTTGTGGACCATTAATCTGGCTTTACATGTACCCCCATGAGTAAAGCAACTCTTTGCCACTGTGACTGGTCAGGAATCGTCTGGGCTGAGGAATGAAATCATCGATCCAGGTAACTATTATCTCTTGACGGTAGCTCAAAAATCATGGCAGCTCTTTGAATTAAAATAAAGAGTCCTATTCCCTTCCCAATTAAAAAAAATATTGAACATATACCCTGTGTTTTTCTTTTTTTTTAATTCTTTTTTATGGTTGCCAGTCAGGATGAGACAAAAATAGTAGACTGCATTAGGCTGGTGCTTTTGTTTATGATATCAAAATAGACACTTGGGTAAAATGTGTCCAGAGAATCCATATATCTTATTGCTGAGGGGCGTTCTGTGATAGCCATTATGGAGAAAGCATATGAAGCCATCACTCAAAGTGCCCAAAACAAACCGAGAGGTTCTTAATGCTGTTTGCTTGATTTATTTATTTGTTGTGGGTCTGTATCAAGAATAGAAAGAAAGAAATACTCCAATCATTTCACAGTAATTAGGATAAGTTGTGTTTGGCTAAAGCCCAACATCAGCAGATTTCACCTTCCCGGGATGTGTGACCTCCAGAGGTCCAATAAAAGGGCAGAGATGACAAAGGACACCTGTCTGTTGTTTCACTGGAAGCTCTCCGGGCCGATGACGGGTGCCAACTTGGCTAGGCCTCGTCAATACAACTCATATGTTTCATATTTATAACCTCCTCTCCTTTTTACCCTAAGAGCCTGCGATGCATTATTTATGCTGCCAAGACGATATTGAATTTTGCTCTGACACTTCAATAAGATATAGTCTGTCTATGGGAAATCAGAAGGTCCAATTAGGAACATCAAACCTATGGTTTTATTGTAATATCAGCAGTATGAATGCGTTATACTGTAAGAAAAACTCCATTCTGACATTGACAGCATGAGAGGTTGTTTCTTTTAAGGTTATTTACTACAGCTTCCAACACGGCACGTCCAAAAGATATATTGACCCATTGTCCTTTGTCATGTTTAACATTAAGGGTCCATGAATTTTTAATCATCAACATGGAAACAGTTGGCCTTCTGTATTGGCCAAGTGCTATCTTTAGCCCTCAGCTCAGTCGGAGAGGCAGAAAGGTTGGAGGGAAGTAATATGACCTTAATGTGTCAGGCCCAAAGACCTCGCCTGGCTCAGCGCCTGTCAATATTACATCAGGATCAGCACTTTTGAAACAGCACAGAGCCTCCCCACCTGAATCTCCGCAGCAGATGGTGGAGAGCCGGTCCTCGTTCACTGTTTACAAGCACTAGCGTGTGTTTGCCCCTGATGTGATGCGGCTCATCACAAGTGTCTCTTTCAAGAACAGTACGTGTGTTTCAGGCTGGACACGATAAGCCTGTCAATTTAAGATTTATTGGAAACAGGATATAAAAAGTGGTGCGGCAAATAAGTCAGGTGATTCAACACGGCACCTGCTATACATCATGTCCTAGTTATCTCTAACCACATCAAATTGCTTGTTTGATATTAAACTGCGGATCCAATTTTAGGACCCGTTCTAGGGTACAAGGTTTGACCTTGGTTGAGTTCCAGGTATGGCTCCTTTAATGCATACGTTATCTCCTAAAGTAATCAGAACATGAGTGATCTGGTCACCTTTATATATATGGAGATGAGATGTGCCCAAGCTGCACCAGTATAGTCGTTTGAACACCAAGTGACATTATGAATGCTTATAGTCGTATAGCCATGTTCTCAGTAATGTACTGTGTTTGCTTGTGCTCCTATCAATCTAATGATATCTTGTTTTTAGCTAGCATAAAAAGCCCGAGATGAGAATCTAACATTATTTATGTGCGCACAAAATCTTTAAAGATTTATACAGTGTCTACTACAATATTGCTTTTGATGAACCAAAAAGATAAGGATTCACTTGATTTAGGGTTTTCAGTGCTCCTTGACCAACTGAAAAGGCAAAAGCTGCTTAAAAAACCTCCATAAAATAAACATATCTTTGTCTTTTGAAGGATTGAATGTGGGAATTGAACATTTTAAATTGATAATATAAATTAAAAGGTCCAATATTGTAAAAAGTGTGATTTTCATGTATGTTATATTATGAAGCAGGTTTAAGTCATAAATAAATATTGTTAAACTATCAAAACACTCAATCCATGGAGACATACATACAGACCATATTCAGAAACTGTGCGTTTGAAACAAGCCGGATTTTTGTCCATTTGTGATGTCACAAATCTACAATATTTAGACCATTTCACAGTTTTAAACGTAAACATACTAAATGTGTCCCAGTTTATTTCCTGTTGCAGTGTTTGTGAATAACATCAGCTGACATGATCTAAACATGGACCGAAGCTGTTTCCTAGCAACGCAATTCCGTTGCCATTCCGTTGGAATACGCTAAAACGAGCGTTTCAGACAGAGCATGAAAACGGGTATATTCAGGCAGACAGTATGAGGAAAATAAAGTGTTTTTTGAACTTTTAAGCTTGTAAACATGTTCTAATAGAAACCCAAAATACAAACCTGAACCTGAAATTGAGCATGATATGTCCCTTTTAAATACAGCACACATCTAGAGATAATGTCGACTGACTTCACTCACACATAATGCCAAACAGCCTTTCAGTTGAGAACATGTAGCTATATTTGACAACAAAACTCTCCACTTGGCAGATTTAGCTCATTTGAGAACGGCAATGGGTGATACGGGTCATTCAAAATCCAATATTGTGACTATTGCCTGAGAGGAGGTTAACTCCACAAATGTGTTTACTTAATTTAATTAATTTGCAAAGATTATAAACAAACAAAAACATACAATGAGACCTATAAGAGACACGTCTATATAAACACCTATACTTTATTTCAACGCTGCACATCAGAACCATATATGTTTAAAAAGAAAATTACTAAGAAGGTTTATTAATAAAGATATAAAGGCTGTGCTAGGATAAAACAATGAGCCTGAGGCGAAGATCCCTGCGGCGGCAGCAACGCCACCCCGCTCCCTTTCCCCCTCCCCGCTAAGTATTAAAACAAATAACATCTGCTTCTGTTAACACCACCTTCACTGCAGCTGTGTTGATTCCCCATAATCCCCCAAAGAATATAAAACCCACAACGGTAATACTTCCTCAACCGTCAGAGCCGTTTCATCAAGACAAAAAGCATTTGTGTACTGCTCAGCCCATCTTTTCTATTACACATGACATCGGAAATGCTTTATAGTCTGCAATGTGGCAACAAGTTACTAGCCTTTTTTAAATTCTTGCAATGTTGTGAAAAATTACTCATGCAGCCGTTGTTCAGGACAACGTACAATAATCACACTGGCAGACTAAAGCCTAGTCTAGACTCGTGTCTCTACCATCTATCGGGACATAAATTATGCAAAGTCTACAGATGTATAGTAATAAATTGACAAATAAGCCACACAGATCTGAAAGAATATTAGAATATGTAATAGAAAAAGCAGATTTTCCAATAACAGTGCAGTGTTCCGAGAGTGCAACGTGACTAATGTGCTGACATGTGATGGCCAAGATCATCAATGCGGTAACCACAAGTTACATACATTTTTATGTAAGATAAATTCCCCTTATGTGTCTGACAATAAGTATCCTTATTGTGTATTATTTTGTACAACATAGCACTGAAGGAACTCAATTCCATTCCCCTATACCCCACTATAGAGGATTGTATGTAGACAATAAATTATACATAAGATTGCAGGCATCCACTAGTACAGTCAACAACACAGCACGTATTCATACAAAGAGAAATATCAATAAATATACGTTTAAGTTGGAATCAAGCGTTAACTACTATAGAGGAGAGAAGAAAAATGATGCTTTCATTGTTTAATATCTGACTGAGATTATTCCATGGTCAAACCCTCCACTGGTAGACATTACTTACTTCTAAAGTCAATAAAATTAAATAGGGCATATGCCACAACAAAGAGTTGACCTTCCATTTCCATCTCATACAATTATATAGAAATGCATTATTTTGTTAAACAGTATGTTTATATTTACAGTCTTAAGCATTTTCTGTGTTGGTCATGTCAGAAAAATGACATGAAAAAGGGGTTTTAGTTTTGGTCCTTGTATGTGACAGTATACATTTGGTGTCTACGTCGGTGATTAGATCCCACATAGAAGCATACTGTACTCTAACTCTTAGTTGTTCTTAAACTCAATCTTGGTTCACTTACTTGAGCCACCAAGGTTACATGACTCTGACCTCCATTTCTACAATCTCTAAAGCGTTTCGCTGCTGCCACCATTCTGGCCAAAATAGCTTTCTTTGGGAATTCACGGTCATCCATGCTCAACACTGAAATAATTTAATGTGCGGGAATCCCAGCAAAAGCTAATCTCCGATAAACTCGCCTTGTCCATACCGCCTTGTTAAGTGTGAAATACGCTGGGCATCAGATATGATATCCTATACTATAGCATCCTGCAACATCCAAACTCAGAATACCATGAGGCCACGCTTAAAGAGCAAGGTGGAAAATATCAGTGTGCTGCAATACCCACTGCTGATTGCACCTCACTGAGCATTCACCTCATATTTGTGATGCACTTCCGTGCCTCGACAAGCAGTGAGATTCCCAGAGCACTCTGTAAATTGGACAATCAGTAATGGTATTTGATGGCATTAAGAGTGGAGATGAAAGGAAGGACACTCCAGTTATCAACATGATAATGGGGCCGCTGCCTTGCACTTTGTGCCCAATGAAATGGGACTCAGTTAATTATCCTTGCCATTAATTAGGCCATCCTATCAAGGAGAAAGGGGTTACTCTTCATTGACAATACACCGTATTATATTGAATTATTCGCCTCAAGACATGTGGGTTATTTTGTTTGTTTTGAATAGGTGTGCAGGGACTGAATCGCACAGGAGTGAACACTCAAATAAAACCAAATAAATCCCTGTTTCCATGCTGTTTGTGTGTGCATACATCTCTCTGTACTACTGAAAATGAAAATGTACTTTGGTGGGTAGGGCTGTCCCGAATGCCATTTGTTGGGCCTTGAAGCTTCGGCAGCCTTGCAATGAATCTCCTGCTGAGTTGTCCCCAGCTTCCTCTTGATAGCCATAATCAGCTCTCACAACTTAAAAAACTAAAAAGAAAAAAACATCAAAATGCCATTAAAACTTGTCACAATCTTTTCCGTACAACAGGGTGATATGGAATTGGCTGTAAACAAATAGGGAACTGTATTTCATTTGCAGGCAACCATCAGAACGTTCAGTTACAAACATATAGACATATCACATGCAATTGATAGGACTTGTGCTCAAATGCCTTTTTAAGGCATATTGGCTTGGCTTTTCTTAGATACAGGTAAGGGGGGGGCTTCAAGGAAAATAGATTGGGAACCACTATGGTAATATCGGAACCCATTGGTTACCAGTCCGTGGCAAAGACTTCCTCTTCCATGCGTTGCACATTGTTTGCAGTCCGATTAGCAACTTGAGATGTGAGACTGGAGTTAGAGTTGAGAGATGACGTGTACGACCGGGTTGTTTCACAAGTAGCCTGTTTAAATTTTAAACCAATAAAATGCTAAATCCTCGTCAGCGGTTAGCCGATGGGTTCCCAGACTGCATTTCAGCCAATGCACTGCGCCTCTTTTGCTGTGCACACGGACTGTTTACCTGCATTCAACCAAAGCCTGCTTGAACGTGATTAGTCAATACTACTCGGACTACAAACAGAAATCAGAACGCTTCCAGTACCAAAATGTCGTGCCTTTGCCTACAGATTCTACATGTGAATGCAGAATTATTTTATAGAGATTAGTATGTATGTAACGTATGTTTAATAATGTGCTGTAGATCCAAGTGCATCAGTTTATCACAGTGATAATCCTTATATTCCAGGGATTGTTCAAGTACATTAGCTAGAGGAAGAAGAAGAAAAAAGAAACACTTAATGCAAATGATACGCTGTCTTGTCAGTTAAACCAGCATGGACTACACCAAAGCTGAATGTTAAATTTGAGTTGAGTGAATTTTCAGCATAATGTGACTCGTGCTTCAAATTGAAATGTGCATATTTCCCATGTTAAGTCTCATATAGTTGTACAATGTGAGATAATGCTCATTTGGGAGTGCCTGTGTGATGGACAGACATGGAAATTATAATAATGAATGGCTCTTAGAGGACTTCAGCTCCTCCATTCTGAGACCACTGACGTGCAGATACGTAGTCCCAAGTGGGATGCCAAACATAGGAGAATAATTCGTTTTTATTATCAGCTACCAATAGGGGGTACTAAAGGTGTGTGCTTCAAAGACTCCCTTTATGTCTTTATTTTATGAGATAACACCACTGGCACACTGGCACACAGCCTAATGAAGAAAAATGCCAATCAAATGAAAGATAAGTACTGAAATAACTTTAGTCCGTGCACTGCAGAATGATGCAATGCAACATGAATTATTTGACAAGTTCCAACGTAAGAGTTATACCAAATTAACACGGCAGTTCCTTCTAAGTGTTTCAAATTCAACAGCAATAGGAGTGTGCTAATTTAAATGTACACTTAAATCTGCCTCAAGAAACATCAGAGATTGCTTTTTTTCTAATCTGTTCTGCAAAAAGCCATTTTGCCAACCCCAGGTCACATGATATCTTAATTTGGTAGAATCATATTATTATTGAGGAAGATGGGAGCAGCTACAGGCAAAAAAAAAAAAAGGGAGGCAGATTTAAGATTGGCCATTATATGTCAAGTTTATTATCTCTTTTGCTAGCTCAAAGGATGGCTCAAAGGCCATAACATATTTCATCCATAATTGCATCTGTGTAAACTTATAGTAGTAATTTTTACAGCCTACGGTGATGCAATGGTAATGAAAGTGGCAAAATAAACAAATTAAGTCTTTGCAATCAAATGCAAAAGGGTGACTGACTAAATGCACATTTGTACCTACATAATACTATGGCTCCCATAGTGCTTCACAGAGAACTTAAGGATGTGCAAAACTGCAGAAGTTTGGGAGGCTTGAAGCAAACGTGTTAAACATGTTATACAGTATATACAGAAAGGACGTGTATTCATCCATGTAAATGTATAGAACAATTACACCTGTGCAAATACAACCCACCAAAGTGATTGGTGTTGATGTGATATGAGAGTTAAAATAGGAGAAGTTCTGAAAGCATCTATTTGAGAGCACTGACCATTGAATAAACCAGGGCTCTGCTTTCAGCACTAAAAATAGATCTTCTAACCTTTAAGCAGTTTTACTGTGCAAACAAATGGCCATTGATAATTTCCTTTAAAATATGTGTGCTACATTTTGACTGCTGCAAATGCCCATATTAACTGGAATAAAACTGAATAAAACTCAGGTATAAACAACACAAATTATTAGCTAGGGGTGTAAATCACTAGTTTCATCACGATACAATATTATAATGATCTGATATTTGCCAAAATCAAAAAGTCTGCCATGATACAATTTTGATTTGATTCAATTCAACTTGCTAACATTACACCGCTAGCACAGCCCACTAACGCCGCTCATTTCATTGTCATGATTCCACGTCAGCTCATGTACATGCGGCTGTCGTTGTGGAATGCATAACTGAAGCTGACGTCGCTAGCACTGTCTAGATGTTTAGGAATGAGGTCGACGAAAATGGTGAAACAGACTTAACATGGAAATTTCAAAATAAAAGAGCATTTTAAAGACGATGATATGTACCGGTGTTTTCACTTTGCATGGATGATATTGGATCATTGATCATTGAATCGATTCAACTATCCGGATCGATGGGTCGTTACACCCCTATAATCAGATGCCATAAATAGGGGACACTATTTCCCGCTTTTTTTAATTTAAGTTTTAAAAAGATGAAACCATGAATTGAACCTTTTCTAACTTTCTTAAGTGGGAGCAAGCATTGAGCATTCACTGTTTGAAACACAGGCATTACCATTCCTCATGATAATAATTAATTAGCCGTTCATTTGAAGGTGATCTCAGCTCTCGGGCTCCCTAGTTGATCAGCTGCCTCAATTTGTTCTGTGGAGAATGCGGTGATATGGGACTACGTGATTTGCTAGTTAATATTATCCAATCAACAACAAATACAACTTGCTATAAAAATTCTAAATGTTGTCTTCCTGATCTCCTGGTTTTATGTCTATTTAATGACATTTTGTAATGACATACAGTAGGGGGCGGCTGTGGATCAGGAGATAGAGCGGGTCGTCCACTAATCAAAAACTGTTGGTGGTTCGATCCCCAGCTCCTCCTCTCCACATGCTGAAGTGTCCTTGGGTAAGACACTGAAACCCAAATTGCTCCCGATGGTCAGGCCAGCACCTTGTGCTGTAGCTTGCTGCCATCTGACTTGGTATCAGCAGATTGTCAATATTACAGGACATGGATCAGGAACAGAAAACCAGATAGAACTACTGATACACAGTTTAACTGAAGGGCATTCAGAAAACATGTAAAAAGAGCCTTTTGACCTTTCCATTGTTACTCTAATCATTAAACCTTCCAATGCACTAACCCATCTGGTATGGGTCACTGTAGCTGACTATTCTCATGGCCCAAACTTTTGCATCGGCAGACTGCTCACGTGGTTTTACATTATCTTCTGGGTCTGAATATGTCCTTAGGGGGGACATACCAGTACTTTTTTTTTTCTTTTTACTGGCGCGGGTCAGCTAGTTCTAGTACGGTTACGTTACTGCTGTTCTTGTCAAAAGCAGTGAAATGTGGAATGCATTCACAACGGCTGACCCCTCTGTCAGTTCAGCTGCTACATTTATTCCACTAAATGGCGGTGAATGAATGCACCCTAACACATTTTTTCCTCCCTTTTCTGTACTATTTTCAGTCTCTTTGCAAGAACTCTGTGCCAACGGGGTGAAATAGTTGAAAGTGTCCTAGTTGCTCAGTACACTGCGCTACCTTACACCCACTCTCTGTGTATACCTGAGCAACATCTGCCACTGTGTATAAAAATAATGTCACTTTTGACACCAAAAAGGCTCCACCATACCTCCATGGTGTAAACTTATTTGCTTTCCCAGGGACAGGCCACGGCATGTGGCATCTGCCAACAGATGTGCCAACACTTGTTTTCACTATTGCAACAGTGGTTAAATTAATGATATATTATCTGACATAAACCACACAAAGCTATCAGTTATTGTTTAACTGTGCTTGAGATGAGGCGGAGTACACCCTGGACATACTATCACAGGGTTAACACATAGAGACAGACAGCCATTCGCACTCACAGTTACACCTGCAGGCAATTTAGAGGCAACAATTAACCTGCATGTCTTTGGACTGTTGAGGAAACCGGAGAACCAGGAGAAAACCCACGCTAACACGGGGAGAACATGCAAACACACAGAAGGGCTCCAAGCCAGGTTTGAACCTGCAACCCTCTTGCTGTGAGGACTACTGCCCATCCATCCCACCACAGCCTTGAGAGTGAGAGTGTGTGTGTGTGTGTGTGTGTGTGTGTTAGTGCTGCACGATTATGGCCAAAATGATAATCACAAGTACTTTTGTATAAATATTGAGATCAACTTCGATTATTCATTGATTAAAAAAAATGTTATTGCACGTTCACATACCATGCTGTGCTACATTCCTGCTAATGTACAAATCTTTGCATCAAAATAAGACCGGTCTTTATTCACAGTACATCTCCCAGAAAGAAAAAGAAAAAATTGTACCAAAACCTTTTACCCAAAATTAAATCAACAGAGCAGTGCTATAACTTTCACGATGTGCTACATTTCTGCTAATTAACACGTCTTTGCATCAAAAAAAATACTTAAAGGTCCCATATCATGCTCAATTTCAGGTTCATACTTGTATTTTGTGTTTTTACTATAACATGTTTACATGCTGTAATGTTCAAAAAACACTTTATTTTCCTCATACTGTCGGCCTGAATATGCCTGCGTTAACCCTCTGTCTGAAACGCTCCGTTTTTGTGCATTTCGATGGAATCGTGACAAAATTGCAACAGAATTGCATTTCTAGGCAACAGCTTGGGTTCATGTTTACTTCCTGTCAGCTGATGACATTCACACACACTGCAACCAGGAATAAACTGGGACACATTTAGAATGTTTACATTTAAATCTGTGTAAAGGGTCTAAATATTTTATATTTGTGACATCACAAATTGACAGAAATCCTGACAGCCTTTTTCAAATGCAGAGTTTCTGAATACGGGCTGTCTTTATTTCCCTGTGGATTGAGCGTTTCGATACTGTCAGAGTATATGTATAGGACTTTAGCCTGCTTTAAAATAAAAAAAATAAAAACATGAAAATCTCACTTTTTTATAATATGGGACCTTTAAAATAAGGTTCTTCTTCACCTGAATTCAGTGCATTTTTAGCATTCTGTAGTGATTTGACAGTTCCCCAAAAGTGAAGCCAAAACATCTTGATCACCCCCTGGTGGCTGGCAGTAATTAGGAAGCGCTTGATTTGACATGCAGTGGGGTTTCATACAATATTTTAAACGCCAATATTGCAGTAGACCACGTTCATGTAATTGCGGGAAGCCAAAATCCTGATCATGATTAATATGTGATTGATTCTGCAGCCCTAGTGTGTGTGTGTATGTTTGTGTGATGAATCATCCACCCAGCTGCAAGCCATTGGGTAGATAAAAACCTGAAATGTGTTCATCCCAAATGATCAACAGAGTTGATTCACCGAGTGGGTGGCAAAACAAACAGCACATGTTCATTCAAACTCTAACCTGGCATAGTTCTTTTTTTTCCCTCATTTGCAACAAGCTGCTTTGAAATACAATACAGACAATGAAGAATGGCAGAGCTAGACATGACGCGGAGGAGCTAAGTGCACGGATAAACAGGCTTTTGTGAACACAATAGTAACCACACGCTATGTTTTAGTATTGTTTTTTTGTTTGTTAATTAGGTTTCGATTTTGATAATTTGGATCATTGTTACCTCCTTTGGAGGGATTTCAAAGATGCACAAATATGTGGTGTCATTATAATCATCAATCAAAACATTTAGTGCTTCTATTTCTCAAAATAAATAATAGTTGGATTGATTTTTGACTTTTATACACTTATACGCACGCTGAGGCAAAGGAGCTTCTAGTGTTGTGCTCTTGTGAATTTGTTTCACCTCATTCTTTGATATGCAGTGAAAAAGCCATTAACAGAACTGGTGATATGAACCAGACTGTATTATTTGCCAAAGTGATGAAATTAAATGGCACTGGCATTTCGAACTGCGCCGTCAAAGTGGTAAACATCTCTTAACAGCAGACTGTGCAAACAAGTTTCTTCAACTAACAGATCTTTGAGACGATACAGTATTATTTGCATAAATGTTTAACAGGAACATTGATACGGCTTTATTGGAATTCGCTCAACTAAACAACTGCAGTATTACGTAAAGACGTGTTGAAGGAGAAAGATAGTTCTGCATCCTAGTTGAGTCGGGAACCAGCCGGCTGTAGCGGTTCACTTTTCCGCAGGTGAAAATGATAAGTCATGTTTGCTGGTTGTTTATATCAAAAGGTAATGTTCTGAGTATGTTTGCTTCCAGAAGAAGGATGTGCATGTTTGGTGCCTAACAGCCTGAGTGTAACACCCGGGCATTCATACATCTAACTGTGATGCAAGGCAGCGTGAAGCTGCTTCCTATTATTTCCTCTCTTGCTTCGGTGTATTTTCTTCAACAGTGTATGTGGGAAAATTAAGGCAAACCAAGAGGGTGTACACACACCTACACACACCTGCACTTATCTTAGCATAGCGTGATACATAAGAGCCGACTACCACAAAGCGAAGGCTGGACTGACAGGCTCCAAAAGGCCGCTGAAGGTCATCCAATAAATCCAAACTTTTCTGCTTCCCCTCCCCCCCTAGTAGTCTCTATGTGTTGCATCAACTTTGTCTCGCTTGTCCTCCAGTGCCATTGATTGAGGAGGACATTTGAGGGAAGGGCATCTTTAATTGTACACAAAATAAAGCTCCCTGGACTGTGTTTTTTTTTTTTTTTTCCCCCTAGCCCATTGTTGGATGGGAAGGGATTAATTAAGTACATCTTCAACAGGCAGAGTTGACTGTGCAAGCAGTCAGTGATTATCTGTGATGGGTCTTGAGACCCAGGAGGGGGAACGGCTGCATGGCTGTGCTGCTGACAAAATGTTGCCAACTTTCTTTTAAGGATCACTGCGTGGTGGTTCCATGTTAATTATTTCCCCTTGCCCCTTTGTTTTGCACGCTGCGTTTCATTAAAAAGCTTTTCGTAAGTCAACATTAAGGTTCATGCAATGCCTTTGCCGTCAGCGTGCTATTCAGTGCGTGTATGATTGGCAAGGTATATGGGGATCTGTGTGTAATATATAATCCATACCATGCCCTAAAACTAGTAGAATTCACCTGATTAAAGTTATAAGTTATGTTTTTTTTGTTGGACTACATTCCTTAATTTATCTACATTCCTCTAATCAATGGGAGCAGCACAACACATAACTGCATTTTCCAAAGTTTCAGTTCAAAGTACCAATAAACTCCAATAACTAGATTAATTATAATGATGATGATATACTATTCTTAAATTATGTGGCACATTCAACATCTATTTTACCTTTTCATTGTATTATTATGCATGTTGTAAAATGTCTCTGTCCTTTGTTATGATGTTAATGTCATGTCATAACAGTCTGTCCTAATAAAACAGACAGCGCCGCTGAGCGCTGGTGTTAAAATCTCCCCTGCATGATTCATAACAAATCATTGTATTCCAGCTGCTTTGATTCTCTAGGTGGCTGTCAATCTGCATTTCCTCAGAAATATGTCATTCCTCTCATGGCGCCGGAATGATATGGCCTTGAGACTGTTACCCCCTGCAGTCAGAAACGCACGCAGTAATTCAAATCTCTGCATAAACTAATGTTGTCTGACAAGCCATATGATAAGATTCACTTTATTTCATTTTCCTACTTCTTCCCTCTTTTTTAATCTCAGAACATTACGCCCGGGGCAATATCACAATATTTCACCTTGAGAGAGGCAATCTGAAAAAAAAAAAAAAAGACAAAAATGAAATTTCACAAGATGGACGATTTTGGCCTGCAAACCACCTCAAAGTCACATACCTGAACATGAACAAATGAGGATGGTACCCTATCAGTGGAGGATGACTTATTGCTGCGAGGCAGCCTATAGACAATCTGTCCCGTGGTATAATATGTGCGTAAATGATAATGTTAAAGGTTATTGTCATGCTTCGCTGGTGACTCAAAATACATTGCCTCTCTGGAAGCAGGCTGATCATTAACTCAAGGTGTCAGGAGACACGCATTTGCTCAGTGGCATTCTCCAAAGCCAAAAAGGGATGTAATGCTTTTCCTCCAGAGGAAAGCACAGAAAAAGATGCTCTAGTTGTCTGATGTGTATCAGTGCTGAATATCTCCGAACCAACCACTTGAATATCTTATGATTTTTGCTTTAACCTTGAGAAGATAGTGTTTTTTTTTTCTTGACATTTGTTAAACTACTTCCAGTAACACTCATTCTTCAGAGTGGGGTTCGATGTGATGTTTCACCACTTGTTATTGGCCTTTGAACTCATAGTTATGCAAACATTGATTTTAAACTATAATAGGAACACTAGTCGACATCCAAACAGGACGTAGACAAGAATAAATTTGTCAAAATCAAATGCAGTGTGAGAACATGGCGGGTGGAAGCGGAGATTTATAATTACAGAACACAATGTAGCTTTGAGCTTGACCTTACAGGGGTGATGAATGGCGCGAGTCCTATCCATGACATACAAGCAGAGAGTCATCAATGTTTGTGGGCAACTACAAGGTATGAGGTAATTAATCATGCAACATGGGCCCAGGACTGATTTTAATTAACGGCCAAACACATGTTCCCACCCGTCTGTAGGGAAGAGGGAAAGGACTGGTCTGAGTCGAACTGTCTCGGCCTCTGCAATATTTATGATCTGACCGTTGCAGCTTTTTGACTGTAATCTGTTATACTTGACTAAGAGCTGTCGACACAGTTATGACGGGAAAATCACTAAGGTCCTTCCAGTTTCCACTGGTTCCACACAGAATAAGCTGGTTAGTTTATGCTGGTAGACAAACATTTCAAATCAGATTGATAAAAAGCATTTGGCAAAAATCTAAAGCTGCAGACCATAACTTTAAACAAATATGATATATATATATATGTTTTTTTAAACTGTCACTATATCCTGACAGTAATGCTTGAGACGGATAATCTGTGGCAAAAATCGTGTTCCTCTGCCTCCTCCTTGTGCTCCTAATGGCATTTGCAAGATTTCAGCGCACCCGAAAGAAAACAACCAATCACAGCCGAACAGTCTCTGAGCAGCTGTCAATCACTCGTGAACTCCGATCAAACAGTCAAACTAGGCAGCGCTGATCAAATATGAATCAATATTCTGTTACTGTAATGCCTATTTCTCAACTCAGATGTTTTCAGAAACATAATTTAGTGTACTGTTTAGCTGTAAAATGAGAAGATTTGTGGTCAATTTTACAGCTAAATTTCATTTTGATTCATATTGAAACAGCGCTGCCTAGTTTGACAGTTTGATCGGAATCTGCGAGTTTCGCAAGCAGTGATTGACAGCTGCTTTCGGGTCTGCTCGGCTCTGCTTGTTTTCCTTTAAGTGTGGTGAAATCTGGCAAATGCCATTAAGAGCACTAGAAGGACACAAAGGCACATGATTTTTTTTCTTTTATTGCACTACTGTTAGGATATAGTCACCATTTTTTTAAAATAACTTTCTATCATATTTGCTCAAAGTTACCGACTGCAGCTTTAAGAGACCTACAACTGACTGTATTAATAAAACAAAGAGAAAGTAATCTGTGCAGTCACTTGCGAATTAGCTAGCATGTAGTACAATGCTTTTTGGTCCATTACCACATCAATAATTCATGATTTTTATTAAGATGGGAACAGTTGCATCACACGATAATCAATAAGTCTCCACTAGTACTTCCATCGCAGCCAAACAATACTGCCAAGTCAAAATCAACACAGTTACATTTCTGTATGTCAGTGTCATCGTAAATGTAAACGAACAGTCAACAGGCAATGGTGAAACCAGTTTTTTCCAAGTTATAGCAAAACTCCCTCACTATGATTGAAGTTGCACACAGCTGGTGCAACAGCCGGCAGACTTCTGGCAAAACACAAAGGGTTTGAGGGGGTTGAGCACGACTCAAACAATGCACTATTCTGTCTATGCAGAGGTATTTTGGGCTTTGTTTTTTGGAGGGTGTTTTGCTATAATGAACAAAAACAGAACGTTATTAATGAAAGCAGGTAAAGAATTAGTACCATACAATACATGAATGAATGTTTGTTCCGAGATGCAGCTGCTCTGATGGCACATGATCTATCCTCCAGCTAAACCCTTTCTGCAGAAAGATAGGGGGGCCTGTTTAACACATTGATTTATCGCCGTGGAGCTCCAGTCGACGGTGCACTTTTCAAAGAGAACTACATTAGGGTGGGTCAACTCATCACATCTATATCATTCATGTCATAGTATTCCGGCACAGACAGTGAGTATTCCTGGAAGCACTGGGATGCCTCCCAGCCACGTTGTAGGTTAAGTTACAGAGCCAGGGGGATAATTGTATCAAGAATGAAGGTGTTTCACATAGCTACGATGACACCTGTCTCAACTACAGGCAGCTCGGCAGCTGGAGGAACAGAAGGCCTTGATATGAAGAGAAAGTAGATGCTCCTTGGTTGGCTGACCCCAAAGCTTGAGCCAAATTATTTACAATCAAAGCTCCATGTCATATCTGTTTAACATTCAGGATAGGAGTTGTACGCTGCGATGGTGCTGAATGTCAATTGGAAAGACATTCTGTTCAGAGCGTGAGAGCAACGGCTGAAATGCTGGCGAAAGTTGTGAGAAATATGAAAAGTAATAGAAGGCAGCAGATGCAGTTCTTTCCAGGGCACTGAGGTGCCAAAGTGAAATGTCTTGACTTTTGTTGTCAAGATGCACCAAATGCTATTTTATCAACTCATCTGGTGATGATGTCGCGTGTGAACTAATCAACCTTGAAGCGGTTTTCTTTTATCGTACATCTCAACAAATAATTGTGCATATGAGCAAGAAACACCTTTGGCGTCAAGTTATTTCCTTCGTTCACTAAACCATCACATTTCATGATTCATGCATATATTCATATCTGCCTGATATATTGTAAACAGGGCAAAGAGAGAAAGAGAGAGAGACAGAGAGAGAGAGATTATGTTCCCCTAAGCCAAGCAAGTCAGGCAGCACAGAAGAGGGTCCCATGATAACACTAAGAGTGACGACCTGAGGGTTTTAAGCTGCTGGTCCACGCAACCGTGACTTAAAGCAGACAAAAGAGAAGACAGTGAGTGCTGGAAGAAAGGAAGATTTTCAGATTTTCAAAGCTAATGTAATGTTCTTAACATGTAACACGTTGCTATTTGCCACCACAATATTTGGAACAGAGCTGTCGCAGTAACCTCATGATCGAGTCTGTATTTCTTTTATATGTACATTTCCTGTGAACATTTGTTAACACTGGCAAGGGAACCAATATAGTTGCAAATGGAGCGCAAGGTCTTTATGGAGATCCATTAAAATGTCAGAGCTTCGTTTCCTCTTCCAAAGTTGAAATTTGGCACAACGGTCATGAAAGCCGGTGAGTGATATTGAAGAATGGAGCCCTCTGTGAGATTTGGTTGTTTTTAATGCTATTTGTCTCCCTGCTGTGGACCAATGTTTTGATGGGTATTACTTGTATTTCATTCTCAACCAGCAGGAATATAAGAAAACACGTGCATGCCACAAGCATGTGAGACACATTTCTACCAACGGCGGGATGGCATACCTTTATTTTTTCTTCAGCTATACCTGACACATTGGAGTGAGATCTGTTATGGCTGCACTTGTTTTTCCTCCAGACAGCGCTGTCTGCTGACATTCACATGCCAGCAAAGGAACAAATGAAGCAGCATACTTTCCATTCTTTGGTACAGAGTTGTTTGGCTGTCCTTGTTCTGCTCTGGAGCCGAGGGTAACAGATGGAGGACGGACGCGGTGAAAGAAAGAAGTAACAGCATTAACCGGAGAAAGAATCAAATCTGAGGTTAAGGATGTAAACACACTGTGACGCTGGTCGTTGTTGGACAGAAGCTTAAGTGAAAAAAAAGTATTTTCTTCAGAAGTGGCGTTGCTTTCACTAGATGAGGAAGTCACGGTCGACTTGCTCTATAGCACAGAGAGCCATAACTCGGATATGTTCTACAGTATACAGGAGGTAGTTACAGTTTTCCCTAACCTTTTAAATACATACTGGATGCTAAATAATAATGTGGTCAGCTTTGCAGATGTTTTCTGAGGTAGGAATTGCATTGACTGTAATTTCTTGCGCATTGGCCACACCTAAAAATGATGTCATGGTAAGGGTGGGCGATATGACCTTAAATTTATATCACAGTATTCGTGGAGGGTTTTGTGGGACGGTGTTACATCCTGGTATTACAAAATTAAAAGAAATACTCTTAAAGCACTGGAGGAAGGCATAACTTTTGGAGGGTGTTTAACACCTTTAAAAAGTAATTAAATACGGGATTGGGAGCATTTCTATTGCCTCGCAACAACTCAATATGGCGACAGCGACGGCTAACAATGCTAACAACGCAACCAACGCGAGAGTGCTGACACAGCTAACTGTGTAAACCTGGAGGGGAACCAGAGGGTGGGTGCTATGACTCC
>CAKAKQ010030624.1:0-10010 GCA_916700675.1 Helicolenus avius
GACTTGTGCCGCGCAGCGTGTGTGTGCAAGCGCTTCAGTGAGCTGGCCAATGACCCCATCCTCTGGTGAGACTTGTTGGTGTTGGGTTTCCTCTTATCCAGTGTCTTGTGTTATTTGTCCTGCTCCTTTGTGTGTGTGTGTGTGTGTGTGTCTAATAGATGGTTTAACAGCAGCTTTAATGTTTGTATCTTATAAATATTTTAATCAATACCTATTTCAAATGTTCTGAGGGTAGTTACAATAACAGTCCCATAGCTACAATTTATTTTGACTTGATAGTGCCTTTAATTTGCCTTTGATTGATTGTGTTGTGCATCTGATTTGAAATGGTTACACAAATTTCGAAAGCTAAATCAAGAAGGAAGTATGCTGATTGTTTGCCTTGATCAGGAACAATTTTGACAGCATGTCTAATAACAAAAGCTCTTGTCAAATTGTCAGTAGGGCACATGTCATAAATTACGCTTTGAAATAATTGTTTATTTCTTGATATATCAAAACAACTTGTATTGTTGTCACTGCCAATGCAGGCTATTGTGTGAAATCACCATGATATACTAAACAAACAGCACTTCATATATTTGATTCTCAAATATCAATATTAGTAGAGCATTAGTAGAGAATTTTACAACTGTAAGCTGAGCAACTTCTTGACGCAAGAGTTTAAAGGAAAATCAGTCAGTAGTATATAGTTACAATCCAAAAAACATTACAGACAGACAGTCAAAACAAGCCTATCAGTCATTTCACTGTGAACATGTTGAAACTGTCAACTGTCTTGACCTCAGGGCCCCTAGTGTGGACATGACCTTTGACGTTTGACGAATGAACAAGTGAACAAAACATCACAAAACATGTCATTTTACTGAGCTTGTAGACTGAGAAATTGTGATTCAAATGAGAGGAAGGTGGTGTTAATTGTCATTTTACCTTCATATTTCAGGAAGAGGCTGTACATGGAAGTGTTTGAATACACGCGGCCCATGATGCACCCCGAGGCAGGGAAGTTCTACCAGATAAACCCAGAAGAGTACGAGCAGCCAAACCCGTGGAAGGAAAGTTTTCAGCAGCTGGTATGGAACCTCCTGTGGGCTTAATGATTCTCAACATATCAGCACATCAACATATTTTGCAACTGTTAAAAAATCATCTTTATATTTTATTATGAAGCAAATGAGACACTGGCACCGCACTACTCTTTATGGTTATTATGTTCCATATATGTAGTAACATTGATTTAACAATAGAATAGGCAAATGCAGTTTCCAGAGCTTCAGTCCTGAATAAAGGAATCCATGAAAATAACATCATAATTTAATTGATTCATAGAAGCCTTCCTAGAGACTGTGCTTTGAAAGCTGCTGATGTGAAAATGAATTGCTAAGTTGAGGTACCATTAAGCATAGGTTGCTTGTATATAAAGTGTTGAGGAGACGAGATCCACTCTGCTTTCTTTTAATCTTTACGTTGACATTTTTGTAGCCAAAAGTTGCTTCAGTGCGACTTTAAACCCTCCTGTGTACAGACAGCTAATGTCATGTGAAAGGGCAACACCACGGGCCATAATGGTGACATTCAGTATGCAGGGGACAGAAGAGAACTGTGTTTTTAAATTGTATTCCTTTGCGATATATTGACCTTTAGGATCAAAAATCTAAATTGTCTCAGGCATTTTTCTAACGATGATTTCCCCATCTCGCCTAAAATGCATTGTCCGTGCAATGTCTTTGTTGTCTAAAATTGTTGTGTGTGAATAATTATGTGAATGTTTTTTTACAGTATAAAGGAGCACACGTGAAGCCGGGCTTCGCAGAACACTTCTACAGTAATCCTGCCAGATACAAAGGGAGAGATAACATGTTTGTAAGTAAACTGTTTCCCACAATTTTTTTCACACTCTAATGCTCCAGTCGTTAACCTCACGTGTGATGTCTTTCTCCAGTACTATGACACCATTGAGGATGCTCTCGGAGGGGGTCAGGAGCCTCACTTTGACGGCCTGATATTCGTCCACTCCGGTATTTACACAGATGAGTGGATCTACATCGAGTCGCCTATCACAATGATCGGAGCTGGTACGTGTGTGTGTGTGAAGTCGTCGTCACAGTTTCATTGTGTATTTGTTTTGTCTTGTTTCTAATTTTCGGATTATTTTGCAGCTCCTGGAAAAGTAGCAGAGAAAGTCATCATTGAGAACACCAGAGACTCTACGTTTGTATTCATGGAGGGCTCAGAAGATGCTTATGTTGGATACATGACCATTAGGGTGAGATTACTGTTTCTCTCTTTTGTTTCTGTGTTTCTACAGGCCACATGCACAATACTGTACATCCACAATCTTTTTAAACAACCTAAATAGTTTATATGCACACTCCCTCGGTACGGGTGAAAGCAATTGTTAATTGTTTAGAACTGTTTTTGTCTCTGCTGCAGTTCAATCCTGATGACAAATCCGCCCAGCACCACAATGCACACCACTGCTTGGAGATTACAGTCAACTGCAGCCCCATCATCGACCACTGCATCATACGCAGCACGTGCACGGGTAAGCCGGTCTACTTCAGCGGTTCCCAACACACAAAGGGGGGTCACAAAATAAATGTGATGGGAGATGATTATTGGGATAGTTAAGAAGAACTTGTGCTACATACATTTATGTTGCAAGTAGACACTCCATTGTAAGGGATCGCACGACAAGAAGGTTGGGAATCACTGCTCTACTTTATGTCGGTAGACCTCCCATGATGGAGCAGAGATTGTTTTTGTTGTATATATTGGTGCACTAATACATCTTTATGGTGCTTGTTTCAGTGGGGTCAGCTGTCTGCGTCAGCGGCCAGGGTGCTTGTCCAACGATCAAGCACTGCAACATTAGCGACTGTGAAAATGTTGGTCTTTACATCACGGACCATGCACAGGTAAGACACACATTTCACCCCATGTTGCAAAGTATTGCATTAAGACTTGAAGGCATATATCAGTATCTGTGTTGTTGTACCATAGGTACTTCACAAATAACTAATTGAGCAACTGCAGCAGAGCCCATCTTTTTTAATTCTCCTACTCCTGGCTGGTTTCATGAACAGTCCCAGTCTAAAGGAACTAGCCTTTTAAATGTGAGGTAAAATAATAGTATGATATGAAAATGTTCAAAGTCTTGAACTTAATCAATATTGTTTATTGTTCAGGGAATATACGAAGACAATGAGATCTCAAACAACGCTCTGGCTGGGATCTGGGTTAAAAACCATGGCAACCCAATCATCAGACGGAATCACATCCACCACGGCAGAGACGTCGGCGTTTTTACATTCGACCACGGAATGGTAAGATACAACCGACTGGTGTTTGGTTTGTGTTAAAAACACTGTTTGACTGTCACTGCAGTGCCACGGCTGTATGATGCTCTCATGTGTATATGTGAGCTCAAGTACACTCATTAAAGTAAGATTCTACAGTGTATAGTAACAAAGCAGCGGTGTAGTTATTGTGGAAGTGTAAAGGGTTGGTTACACAATGTTCTTATTTAGTTGCTGCTCATGGACTGAAAAGTATTTTGATGGGACATACAGTAATGTTGTATTTCTCCGTTTCCAGGGTTACTTTGAGAGCTGTAACATCCATAGGAACCGCATAGCCGGCTTCGAGGTGAAGGCGTACGCCAACCCAACAGTGGTTCGCTGTGAGATCCATCACGGTCAGACGGGGGGCATCTATGTGCACGAAAAGGGCCGCGGCCAGTTCATAGAAAACAAGATCTATGCAAATAACTTTGCCGGGGTGTGGATCACCTCCAACAGCGACCCCACAATAAGGTGTGTGGCCTGACTGTCAAAGGTCAAATACTAAATTAAAAGTTGTACCATGCTCTAAAATGAGTTGTTTTGTCCAAATACAGGGGCAATGCTATTTTTAATGGCAACCAGGGTGGCGTTTATATTTTCGGTGATGGCCGAGGCCTCATCGAAGGAAATGACATCTACGGTAACGCCCTGGCAGGAATCCAGATCCGGACAAACAGTTGCCCTATTGTCCGACACAACAAGATCCACGATGGCCAGCACGGCGGCATATACGTGGTAAATATAAACCCATGAATTACACCAGCAACATGTTTTTCTATAACAGTCTTATATTTTGGTCTGTTTTCACTTCTTCAGCTTTCTTATAATTCGTAAACATAGCATTGATGCATGGTGGTTTTGTATCATCGCACAGCATGAAAAAGGACAAGGCGTCATCGAGGAGAACGAGGTGTACAGCAACACGCTGGCAGGAGTGTGGGTGACAACGGGCAGTACGCCAGTACTGAGGAGGAACAGGATACACAGCGGGAAGCAGGTACGATTATACAGGCTAGTTACAAGTTGAGTGATGCGGAATAAATGTAAAGTGACAAACTCCCACGTACACCTTCATGAGATCTTTGCTGTTATCTGGTGTGATGTAGTTGCACTGGCATATTTATGTCATACTTCTGATGTCATATGTGATCACACATTGCAAATTGTTCTATAATTAAAAAACAAAATGTTGTGATCTCATGTGGGTAGCGTTGTCATATTGAAACACAATCATAAAGTGCATTTTAATACCAGGAATAAATGAGCTAATATATATATTTCCGTTTAAACAGGTTGGGGTCTACTTCTATGACAATGGCCATGGCGTGCTGGAAGACAATGATATCTACAATCATATGTACTCTGGAGTTCAAATTAGGTGTGTGGAAAATGACAGTAATATGGAAACATTAACTACAATACTTCACTAAGAAGTGCATTTAGCAGTGAAGCAGTGGATCAACTGTCCTTGTGTGCCTCTTTTTTGTTTTGACAGGACTGGCAGCAATCCCAAGATCAGGCGGAACAAGATCTGGGGAGGCCAGAATGGAGGCATCTTGGTTTACAACTCAGGTGAGAAACTGAGAAGTCTTTTCTGTTTGATTTTTACGGGTACTTATTGTTAATATACAGTGACAACAGTTCTTCCCTGTTGCCCTAATAATGAAATCTAATAAATATGTTTTTCAGGCTTGGGCTTCATTGAGGACAATGAGATCTTTGACAACGCTATGGCAGGAGTGTGGATCAAAACGGACAGCAACCCCACTCTGCGGAGGAACAAGATCCACGACGGGAGAGATGGCGGGATCTGTATATTCAACGGAGGAAGAGGTAATTAATCAATTTATTGTTTTAAGATGAGGGGATACTGATCACAGTGTGTGGGGGGGTTCTTGTAAACAAACAAAAGTTATGTTTATATTCATTGTTTCTCACTGAACCTAATTGTGAAACAAACAAAACAGACTTTCTCATAGAAAGACAGCTCTTTAGCGCTGCTAGAGGTCTAGTGTGCAAGGAGCTTTCTGGAGTTCAGTTAGCTAGAGAGTTGATTTGTTTATAATCTACAGAAATACAGCCTTGAATTGTTCGGTAGATTAACGTAATTTCAGCTACGCACTTTATATCTCTAAGACATTTGTACAGTTTGATTTTCATGTCAGTAGTTTGTAGGTCTGACGGTCTGTTGTCTGTCTTCAGGTTTGTTAGAGGAAAACGACATCTTCAGAAATGCCCAAGCAGGAGTCCTCATTAGCACCAACAGCCACCCCGTACTGCGGAAAAACAGGATATTTGACGGCTTCGCAGCAGGTGGGTAACACCTGCACACAGGCTGTAATCTGTCATTCTTACAAACAGTTCTTAATGAGGTACAGAATGCCTCGCTATGGGAACTAGGAGTTCTGTAATGTGAACTGTGTTTTTCTTCTTTTTTTTTTTTTGACTACTAGGTATTGAGATCACCAATCATGCCACAGCGACCCTAGAGGGCAATCAGATCTTCAACAATCGCTTTGGGGGATTGTTTCTTGCATCTGGTGTCAATGTTACAATGAAAGGTACTCTCATTGGTCACTAAGATCTTTAACACATTTTCTTGAATCGCCTGTTAAAACACCAAAATGTACTAATTTCTTTTTTTTTGCTTTCTTTCCTCCAGATAATAAAATAATGAACAATCAAGATGCCATTGAAAAGGCTGTGAGCAGAGGTCAGTGCCTGTACAAGATTTCAAGTTACACCAGCTACCCAATGCACGATTTTTACAGGTAATTTATGTTTATACTCGCAATCCAGGTGACTCATCGTTTCTCCGTTTTGTGATTAACAAACACAATTTGGGTTCCTCACAGGTGTCACACCTGTAACACAACAGACCGCAACGCCATCTGTGTGAACTGCATCAAGAAGTGTCACCAAGGACACGACGTGGAGTTCATCAGACACGATAGGTCAGTGTTGTTTACCCATTTCACTAGAAACGAATGATGTCGTTTAGATGTAAAACAAAATGCACCCTGGCCTAGTTTAACTAAACATAATTATTTCTCCTCCTGCAGATTCTTCTGCGACTGTGGTGCGGGGACGCTGTCAAATCCTTGCACGTTAGCCGGCGAGCCGACTCACGACACAGACACACTGTATGACTCAGCTCCTCCTATAGAGTCCAATACACTGCAGCACAACTGAGCTCGACACCAGAGGTCCTCTTGCGCTTCCATGGACATAAGACACTTTAAGTTGTGCAGTGGAGGAGGAGGAGGAGGACATCCAAACTAAAATACAGAGCATATAAAGTGACTTTTTAAAGAAAAAGACTTGGACATGAATATGCTAAAAGGAGACAATTTAAGAAAAAAAGTCTGATTATGGATGCCTCGATTTTTCTTTTTCTTCAATTATTTGACAACAAAAAAAAAAAAAAAGATGACATCAGTGGGAGAGAGCCGAAGAGCAGCTGACTCAGGGTTTGTGGGTGTGTTGGTTTGGTAAAGCAAGCGAAAGCCGGTGAGAGACGGACAAAAAGCCACGGAGGCTCGCCTGCTTTTAAGAAGCGGAGGAACGAAATACTGCAGTCATGTACAGACCCATCGTGGACAGACGCTCCGCCGGAACAGGCACAACTTTTCTCATGAGGAGGCAAAAGGCCCCCAAATACAACAATGCTTCCATCACTGGGCAACCGACGTGCTCGTACGATAATGTACGGGAAAAATGACCTAGCACTTCAGCTTTTTTTTTTTTTTTTTTCTTTCTCAAGACAACTGTTGAGATTTGATTTTAATGCTTTTTGTGTAGTTTTGTATTTTCATGCAAAAATCTTACTGTACTTGAATGTCTTTATTTTATTAAATGTGTTCATTTTTTTTTTTTGTTGGTTATTATACCCTAGAATTGCTGTAATTATACATGTCGCAGTATCGAACTTCTTTCTGTGAAAGAGATCAGAGAAAAGAGAGGAAAACACTAAGCATTTTCTCCAGCAATGTTGACTCATTTACATTTGCAATACCGAACAATAGATGTTGAAATGTGCTTTCACCAGACTTGTATAGCTTTTTGTTCCTGTTCGGAGTAGCATCATAAATGTTTTGTCTTTGTTTGGGAGCCGAACAGTTGTGATATTTCAGTCGGTTTTACATAATCTATGCATATTTTGTTTATTTTCTGTTTGTATAGGACTGTAATGCAAGACCAAACTTGGAGGACGAAAGATGTGGGGCAAAATCAAGCATTTTTTGCTCAAGGCTGCAGCTTTATAACGATTTAGAGGTGTACTTTGTTTAGCCAGATTATATTCTAATTATATACAGCCTCCTCTTTTCTTATTTACCAAATTAAAAAACACATTGCTTGTTGGGGTAAGGGCATTATAATACATCTGTTAGGAAAAGGCCATTTGGATGGTTGTACCTTCTTTAGTACACTGCCAAACTCACTGACTTCAGTTTAAATAGATTATAAAAATCTATATACAGCTTACCCTGTATCAGAATCAACGTGGTTGTCTTTTTCTTTTTAATAACAGGCACATGCTGCTTTTTAGCCTGTTAAGATACACAATTTATTTTTAGATGACACTTTATGTTCAAAAGAAACAAAGAGACAAGTCTTGTGAAAGCACAGCTAATTTTGATGTGTTTTTCCTTGTTTGTTAATGTTGCTGGAGAATTTAAAAGGCTTTTACTCTACTGAAGCTGAGACAAGTATCTATATACAGCGCTATATTGTTTCATTGCCCCCCCTCTCCCTCCTCCCCATTCATGTGTACTGGTGATTGTGGGTTCTCATACAGACTGAAATGTATGCATGTATCATAACATCTAGACTTAATATATTGTGAAGTATTCAATAACCGTTATGTAGGCGCTAGCGTGAATTAAAAGGGTTTAATTTCCTAGATGAAACATTGTCATTTTTTAAAAATAAACTTTATTAGATCATTACAGTAGTGTTTTTTCAAGTGCTGAGAAAAACAAACATTCAGCAAGTACAACTCATGTTTTTTCAAAACTACAGGGTGTTGAGCATCTGAACAAGTGAAGAGAAGTGTGTGTTGCCCACGGTGGTGTCTTCAGCAAACTGGCAGAGTTTCCTGCAAGACGAGAGAAGAGGGAGAGGGGGGGGGAATAGTGATGACTAAGCTTTGGCATTTAACAATACCAAGTTCAAATCCTTGCTTTGCATGTCGGTGCAGCAGTTACAGAATATTTTAACCCCAATACTAATACGTACTTGAAGAGTCTGAGGCTGATGGTGCTCCTCTCAAACTCTCTGGCCTTCCTGTGTCCCGATTGGATGACCACCTCCGGCAGGTTGGCGAGTCGAGCGGCGTTGAAGCCGTAACTCTTTGGACAAGCGCCAGTGATGAACTTGTAGAGGAATGTGATAGTCTCTTGACTTGGATCCTCACATTCATTCTCCACCATGCACGCCTGAAGGGGACAAAACGGGGACATTATATTTAATACCAGGGCACGCGAGTCAATCATTTTTATGGCTCGATATACATATTTTCCTGTTAAACATAACATCGTGTGATCTATGAGACTACACTAAGACACAGTTTGAACACAAATTATTACTTTGGGAGAACTAACTCTGTATGAAACCAAGAAATATGACTTCATAAGTAAATTGAACCTTTGCTAAGTCCCACCCCTAAAACACAGACTGGCCAATCGTACTGTAGCATCAGCCAGCTCTGACGGGGTCCGACAACTCTACGGCTCTGCTCCATAGACTCTCATGCTATTGTTTCAGATTTCCTTCGTTTTCAGGCTGGTTTTGTGTATTTCGAGCTCGTCGTGGTTAAACATTGTGCTTGGAGTATGTGTAATAGTGATCCTCGTTACACAGAGAGGTTGGAAGGCGATATACGTTTCGACGTAAAAGTTTTGCTTTTTAATGATTGTAACAGTCAATTAGAGTTGCAACGGTTAGTCGACTACTCGATTAGTCCATAGATAGACGAATAGAAATAAAAAAAATTATCAACGATTTTGATAATCAATTAATCATTTAAGTATTTTTTCATGCAAAAAGGCTGTTGACTGTCTTTTCTCTGTTTTATATAATATTACTGAATATTTTGGGGTTTTGGACTGACAAAACAAGACATTTAAAGACATCACCTTGGACTTTGAAAAATTGGGATGTCATTTATTCTCTATTTTCTAACTTTTTATAGACCAAATGATTAATTGAGAGAATAATCGGCAGATTAATCGATAATGAAAATAATCGTTAGTTGCAGCCCTCAGTTTGACATCCTGACATATCCTCCAAACGCATATTGTTGACCCTTCTGTCTCCTTCTCTCTGAAATTGCTTTTTTGGTTTTCTGAAAATTAGATAATATATATTTATTCAGGGAGTGCAGTTAGTGACGGTGTGGGCTCCATGGTAGCTTTGACAGCTCGACGGAGTAGAAGCGGGGCTTGGCAAAGAGTCAATTCACTGTCCCAAAACGTTTTTAGTATCAGAAAATAGACTGTATGGAACTGAATAGCAATGAGGAACGTACCAGATAAGAAAGCAAGTTGTCGACACAGACATTTCGAGGATATTTGCCTAGATAATCGTGTTCTTTACATTTTAACATTCCTAAACTGTAACTGCTTGCCCGTGCGGTGCCGTATTTGACATGTTTTGCATTGCGGG
>CAKAKQ010030645.1:0-10065 GCA_916700675.1 Helicolenus avius
TTACCAAGCCAGCAGCGACAGCCAGAGTCTACTCCCACCAGAGGAGAGGGGTAATGGGATGTCCTGAAGGGCACTCATGGGGCCTTTCCATAAGGCTCTGCTGCCACTCTGCAGTTAGACACCCTCATTAATTATAAAGGCAAGTTAATGCCTACTGTATAAGAGGCGTTTCAGGAAAGCCCAAAGGAGTCGGGAGAGAGAGAGAGCAGTGGTCAATGAAGACGCTGCAGCCATTCAGGAGGGAGGGGAAACTCATCTCTCTGCTGAATCCCACGCTGAGAAGGTATAAGCACCAGACTGAGTCAAGCAAATATCTAGGAATAGATCAACCTCAGTATTATTGATATCAGTAATGTCTAGGGGCGACTATACTGCTCTGAAAACAGATTGTTTTGAAAGCAAGAATCTATTCTTTCAACAATGCTACAGCATCACAAACCAATTATCATGTACATAGAATCAATTGTATTGGCCGCGCATATTAACACATAAGAAAGTTGACCCCAGTAGCTCTCACTAGCGCATAAACGATATAATCATCTTTGAGATCCGTCTGTATTTTTAAATTCCCATTACATGTCTGTGTCACCATTTCCGTCCAAACGCTCCCTCCTTCCCAGTGATAAAATTGTCATATCATATTTTAGTTGATTTTTATGAGTATACATGTATCTGATTGTGTTAAATGGACATATTGTATTGTCTCATATCGATCGCACGCCCCTGATTTGAATTAAAACGAAATTGTATGGTGGCAGAATTTGTGATATCAGCAAATATCATTATGTTGTCCAAAGAATCACATACACATCGTGATGAAACTTGTGATTTACACCCCTAATAAACACAGGGCAGAAATGCATTATTTACCAGTGTAAACATCTTATATCTATTCTTGTAAACATCAATGTATTACAGAGGCCGAGAGAGCTCAATGCTCAAGAAAATACAAGAAGCAAATAGACAAAATACAAGCATATGAAGAACGATTTCAGTACTTTGGCAACACAAACATCACATCCAGAAAGAAACACGGCAAATACAAATAAAAAACAGAAGCAAAAATAAAGACATTAACATATTTTAACAATGCACGGCATAAAGAAACACACTGCAAATAAGCAAGCAAACAGAAAAACGCTGCACGTCTTAACTAAGTTAAAAAACAAAAGGAAAAAAAATTATAAACACGCTAGTAATTTGTGAAAGGCTAACGTTAGGTGTATAGCCAAATCTCCAAAAATATCAGAACGTTAAATCTGCATTTGCATCACATTTATTTATGTCACGTTTGTGTTGTCAAAGTGGGAAACGTGTTTATTAATTTGCTTGTTTCTACTTTGTGCCATGTTGTGCGGCCGCAAGCTATATATTACGCAATGTGGCAAACTTCTAAGACTCCTTTGGGCTTGAAAGCCGATAAAACTGTAGCACCGTGCGAGCAACACAATCAATCCGAGAGATATGTATCACTGCATCTTCCCGGAGCGTTTGTACGCGGGGCACCGACAGATCAGATAATGATAGTCACAGAATGTGTTCATGATTCATTAGCTTTGCATTGTGCTTGAGGCAGCATGTGGGCGGAGGTGGCTGGGCCAACTCCTCTGTAGAGTTTATTCTCTGTACCTGCACTGAGGAATGACTACGACTAAAAATAGCACAAGCTCACCACAAACGGGACAACAGCGTGATCAGTTATCATCAATACAATGTAACTACACTACAGCCCACTGGATACCTGATCGATCTCCGTATTGATTGGACTGATCCACACTTAATTGCATTCCAGTTAGGATAGCTCATACTCTCATGAGCTGGATATTTCATGTAGTATGATATAAACGGAGAAGATGTGTGAAGGTTTTTGTACTGTCCTCTTATGAAACTCTATTGAAGCGGCTCCTCCCCTCCTGCACTGTACACGCAGCCAAAGAGGCCCGGGGCAAACAATCACTCTTCCCACCAAATGAGCTGGGAGACTGACGTGCTGTGTAGCTGTGTGTGCAAACAGCCCTTTATTCCCCTCAACGGCACCTGTCTCCCACCCTGGGGACGGCTGGGGAGCTTCGAGAACACCATTTATTGAGATGGGAATCACCACTGTTGAAACAATCCCCCTCCAGACTGCTATTCTGCTGCCATATGGCACACCTCTGTCTGTGTACTCAGCCAAAACAAAGACACAGAGCTGCGACCAAAGGCTAAGATTATTTCCTGAGGTCTTTTCTTTGTGCAAATTCTGCAGATTTTTCAGTACCACTTCAGCTCATATCATATGAACACAACACACAATGAGAATATTAAGGCGACCGTTGTCTAATATTACTGCTTGAAGGGTCATTTTGAAGGCCCATTTTCATCTAAAGAGTATTCTTTTTTAAGCATCATCTCAGTCTTCCTCATTTGTTTTCAAAAACAAGTTCAGACATTGGTGAGCACAATATACCGAGTATGTGCATGCCACAAAAATGGACACTCTTGAGATGCTGGTGTTATTTTTGGCCGTGCTAGCAGCGTGGCTCTAGGGACAGCTCTGTCGGTCTGATAGTTGATCTGTCCACCACTTTGCTCTGACTGAAATATCTCAACAATCCTTGGATTGATTGCCATGACATTTTGTACAAACGTTTGTGGTCCCCAGAGGATGAACCTTACTGACTTCAGTGATCCCCTGACTTCTCATCTAACACCACCAGCAGGTCCATGTTTACACTTAACCCTGTGAAATAGCTCAACATCTACTGCTGGCACAGCATTTTGTATGGATATTCATGGTGCTCACGATGTACCCTTCTGACTTCGGGGTTCCCCTGGCTTTTCATACAGCGTCATCATCTTCGATTTGTCCAGTACTTTGGTTGATGATCATAGACTGTTTAAAAGAAGTGGACGTAGTCACTGTGATGTTACCCGTTTGTTTTTTGGACTGCCGTTTTTGAAGCCTCGAGTTTGGCATTTTGGCCGTCACCATCTTGTTTTTTTGCAACCAGAAGTGACACAAGAGGGTGGAGCTAAGTACAACTGAATGCTGAATAGGATATTTTTAAGGTGATGAAAATGTTACAATTAATTTTCATGAACTGAAAACATACTGTGAACGGGTTAATGTTAGGTTAAAGACGAAAACGCGGACAACTCCAAGGCCGGACAACGCCGTGGTAGCAACCTGTCAATCACAAGGTAGCCACGTCCTAAAGCATCCCCTGCTTTGTGGTCTATTTGACTCTAAATGAGACCATAATTTACTAAATGAACATCATGCTGTATTGAAGAAGACTTGAAACTAGTGATTGAGGTCATAAAGTCATGTTTAAGTTAAAGTTTAAGACACTTCTGCGTTGGCTTCACTTTTCAGACCCAGAGGTTGCCCACTGTTTACGACCAAGGACTTGCTAAACTAATGGCATTCCCATGAGCCTTTGCTGTACTTTGTGTTTAGTGCTAATTAGCAAATGTTAGCATGCTAAATCCCCACAGAGCCGCTAGCCTGGCTCTAGACTCTAAGACTTTAACCATACACAGGATTTTGTACCTACTTTTCTACAGTTTTGAAAGGATTTCATGGATTCCGCTGTGTCGGTAAATGCCAAAAGTTTACATAAGCTTTCATAAATTTGACTTTTCCACTGGAGGACATCATATTGTTGGGTTGTTGAGAACACTCTGACAACGAACACTGTGTAAATAACACGGCTTTTAAGTACCATTATTATTCCATTTCCAATTCTTCCAAAGATGAATCTTAGAGACAATGCTGGCATCAGACTGTAGTCACTGAGAGCATTCAATTTGATATTTGGTTTGACAAAGCACAAGACAGGACACAATAGCAGCAAGTCATCTCTAGTTTTACATAACAGAGAGCAGAGGAGTGCATCTGATGGCTCAGAAGATATCAGATGCTCTATTCAGTCAGTCATGACACAAACACCCCCAGAGAGACGATCGCAGTGACAATCATATGCACAACTGTTAAATCCTAAACCCGTGTCACTACTTGGCCTGAAAACCCATTTTCCTCGAGACAGCAATGCAGTTGTTCGGCGCGCACGCTGCTCCTAATGTGATTTTCTTGTGCTAGATGTGGGAATAGTCTCCTGTTACAATTACAAACATTATAGACCACAAAATGGAATTTTCTCAACCAAATGAAAAGATGCCTGTGATTGAGTACGCTGTGTACTCACTCTCCACTATAGTCAGTGAGGCGTTAACGCAAATGGAGACCGGGAGGAGGAGAGGAGATACCTAGATAACAAGTCTCCATCTTGGCTTGTTGTCTAATTAAAATATCTAGACACACAACCTAATGAACCAGGAATAATGAGAATGTTTTTCCTTAACTGATTTCTAGCAGCTGTTGTGGCTAAAGGAACAAGACACCTGGGAAATATCTTGTGACAGGCAGGGGTTGTCTTGGTCATTGAGGCCGGCCTGGCTGGTTTCCAGGTTGGTATCTAATCAGACACTGAATAGATGACATAGAAAGATATTCCACAGGTGTGATATAGAGACGTAATATGATGATAAAGGTATAAATTACCTATGATTTCTCCCTGTAATGCTGTTAGGAGAGGGTTAGACAACCAAGAGCTAAGGCTGCAACTAACTAACTACCTAACTAACTTCATTATCAATTTATGTTTTGATTATTTTATCAATTAATGAATATTTGTTTCCTTTATAAAATGCCAGAAATGGCCATTACAACTTCCAAATAGCCCAAGGTGACATATTCCAGTTGCTTTTTTGTCTGACCAACCAACCCGATATCACACAAAAGCGTGTAAAAGACCCGGATGTCCGCCAGAGGATAGCGTACAGAAAATACATACGGAAACAATGTAACATCAGTACACAAACGTCACTAAAAAACACATCACAAACGTAGCTTTCAAAACACCCTAGGTGACCTTTCTCCTCTTGTATTCTACGTCACTAGCTCTGAGCGTCGCATATTCACGTTTGACATTGCAGTCAGTACAGGTGTACAAATGACACACCTAAAGCAAGAACAGCGTTCTTATTACACGCTTTTGCTTTGCACATTATCATGTCATTCACGCACCTTTAAAGTGCGAACGGGCTGAACAGTCCCATGGCAAACCACATTTAGTACTCAATCATATAAGACAGAAAGGCGTGAAATTCTCATATTTGACATCAAATATTTAGATCTTATCTCATCTATTTGCAAATCAAATACATCCTTGTGTGTTTTGAACTGCAGAAAATATGTCAAATGGAAGAAGTAATCTTGTAATGCAGCTGAGGGTGACATTTGACTGCAGCAGAAGCAGAAATGTATGGTAGATCAGCTGAACTATAAAAAATGTCTGTAGAATTACATGCCAACAAAAACCGAGTGAAAATCCAAGATCCCAAAAGACAACAACACATGTCGATGCCTGCCCTTCTAGTAAGTATTAGAAAAGCTAACAGAAGAAATACATTTAACTGTGATGGGAGAACCTTCGTTCTCATCTATTACATAAAAAAATAAATATAAACTGGACAGAACAATATTTTATTGGCAAACACTCCTGTTACTGTTTCTAATCAGAACACATTTTCTGAATTGACCCAGAACCTGCAGCGGACAGCTGGCTTTGTGTCTGTGGCTTGTTGTGTATTTCCACTGGCCAGCCTCTTTGTCTCCTGTGTGTGTTCATCTATCTCCTCTCCAGAGACACTCATCTCTTTTGACTGCTGCGCTGACACACACACAAAGGAAAAGGAGACTGATTGCATGAAAAGCCGTTAATGTAATCTGCAGGCACAGACACACGTGGAACAACGGGAGGCAGGACTTTATTTGGCTCTAAGATGGAATAAAACATTGACTGATGGATGATATGGCATTCAAATATACTAAATGCACACACAGACACACGCAATGCAAGCTAACACACTCATAAAGCAACTCAGCCTCACCTACCTACCCAGCGGAAAACACAACTCTTTCTCTGGAGGAAAATTATCCAGAGTGGGAGGCAAATTAGACTTTGATGAATTAAACATTCAAAGGGTGATTTTTCAACTCTAAACAACAAAAAACAACCAGCCCGCCTCATCTCAACGTCTTGTTGCACCAATGCACACGGCTCTCTTCAAGCTCCTCCGCTCTCCTCCTTTCTAGTTTTCATAAGCTGATTTGTTCAACGGCGAGGGCACACCTGAGAGACGGCGCCGAGCGTCGCTCTTTTGAACAGAGAGATACAAGACGGTAAAGAAGAGCAGGAGTGAGACCCGCAGAGAGAGAACAGACCTTGTTCTCTCGGTGCAGCTCAAGTGGCCCTCTTCACAGGCTCCTAGCCACATCTGTACAAGGATGACAGGATCTTGTATTTCTCTTCGAGCCAGTAGGCACTCATTTGTGAGAGTGCAGATGGCTTTTCTTAGTGAGCACTTTTACTGTGATGCTCAACATCAGCCGCCTTCCTCCTGGTAAACAGCCGTTGCTTCAAAGGAGGTTTTACTTTACTCTTATGGATGTAGTAGAACAAAGAGGGATACAGAGCTGTTATTCCTTCTTCATTTCATCACAATTATAAATTATTGTCAAGGGTATAATCATTGCTATTGTTTTAAGTATGCACTGGTGTTCAAACGATCATAATTTGGCACCAAAGAGCTCAATGTGCGCCAGCAAAACAAAGCCCATACAGTGAGAATCCTCAGTGCTTAAATCAACATCAGCATGTCAGTTCAGACGCCTGGATTTGTTGGACCACACCACCACAAGGCACCGATGCACCAATCTGATACACCAGATCATATCAGCGCCGTTACTGACCCGATTAAGTAGAATGGGTATCTGTCATGGCATGACTAATCCACATCAAATACAAGTTCTTTACCAATGCCATTATAAAATTCAGACTTTCCATCAGTTACATTCATTCAGTCACAGCTGGTGTTTTTTGTGCAATAAAAATAATTCCACTGAGTTCTAAGCAGAGAGGTACAGTATATGTATACTGTACAGATTTTAAAAGTATATAAAAGTATCAAGCAGAGAAAAAGTTGAATCAGTGTATCCCTTCCCAAGTTCTGCAATCAAAAGCTCTCAGTAGTTTCATTATTCTTGTCCTTAGCTGCAGGAGCGGAAACGTCCTTTGTCCTGCAGTGGACAGGTTGTCCATTCCGAGACTCCTTCATGCAAATCACCACTGCACCAAGCTGGAACTTGAATAACCTCTCCCATCCCTGAAGAGCTTTTGCTGACATTATGCATTTTGTTTATCGCCCCACTCTTGGCAAACTGATATTGTGCGTCAAAATCTCAGGACACAAGTCATTTCTTAGATGCTAGTAGCTGGTGCACGTGGCAGCAACCATCATATTACATTAAACGTAGATTAAAACATGGAACTTATGTGTACTATTTAGTCCGTTAGTGAACTTCTCAAGCCTGTCTGCATGCTTTATATTTATGTTTTATTTATACACGACTCGCTGTCTGGTGGAGTTAACTGCTTTTTTTTTTTAAACAAAGTGGAAACTGAGGCTATACATATCCAGTCATTTTGCAAAACTGCTAAACATAAAGCCTGACAGCTCTTCGTTTGAGGATTTTTTTTACCTGTTACTGAATACATTATGTGTGACATTATTCACACAAAGGCAGATCATTCCAGTCTAATTAATACACCGCAAGTAACACCTCAATCTTCTGAAGTTAAATCCCAGAGGATCCATGAATCGAGCTGCCTTATGAAAATCAACTGAACCACAAATCCAGATTATATGAACACAGTCAACCTTGGAGTAAGCCTTGGTATGAACATGTATAACAGCACAGCTGGAAGACAGAAATAAACTAGTTGTCACTATGCCCTTATAAACATTTTGGACATCCTGACATACAAACGATAACAGTAAATCATATGTTTCCTGAACAGCAATGACCATTACAGAGCAAGTTGAGCTGAGGAAGCAAACAAGACACTGAGGCATGGATGGAGGAAAAGGGAGCTGGAAGAAGGAGGGGAGGTGACGGCAATCATTAGCTCGAAAAACCCTGCAGTGAGGCAGTGTGCAGCAGAACCACAAGCCTGATGGTGCAGACGGAGAGAAAGGGGTGACCCGCGGAGCACATGAGGGTGGGATGAAAGAGAGAAATAGCAGGAGGACAAAAAGGGAGGGAGGAGAAATGTGTCTCGTAATAACAGCTCACTTTTTCTCTTAGAAAATGCTCCCTTGTAGGACATCAAACTTTAAGTGACGCAATGAAGACTGAACTGAGGGTTGAAGATTAAATTAACCTCTCTACCCCGCTCTCTATCAGCTGACTTTCACTGCTCTGTTGGCTGTTTGGCCAACTTGAAGAGCGTCGCGGCTGTCAGACCACATCTGAGTTCAGCTCAGCATCTGTCCTGAGAGCTGATGACACCCACATTATTATCAATTTCCATCACAAAGCAACTTTTGTGCTGGAGAGCGCGACCCAGGATTATTCACAAATAACGACATTGTTGGACTGACAGAGACGAAAAATATACTCGCTCTATGGTTCCACATAGCTGATGATAAAATAAGAATCCAAATGCACACAAATCTGTGGATTTTCAGCGTGCTGTTGCGCAACAACGTCAACAAAAAGTGCAGTTCTGCTGCTTTTCATTGTGAGTGTGGTAGAACGAGCATATGCCTGCGTTTCCTCATTAGTCTGCAGAGGCACAGGGCCTTGAAGTACAGAGCGAGACAAAGGCTGGATTCTCTTATACAGCAGAGAGGCCTGTGGCCCACAGACAAACAGGACCAGAGCGATGACGACGAAGAGAGGACAAAAAGTAAAGTCTGACTATGCATAGCAGCGCAGTGACATTTGTCTGTTAAAGCTTTCTGAAGGCACACGGGCTAGAAATACAGCAACAAAACATAGAGAAACACATAATAGTAAATCTAGGGCTGTCCTCGACCAAAGAAATTCTCAGTCGACAAACACTCACACGATTTTGTTGACTATTATATGACGATTAGTTGATTTAATCGACGGAGCTGTAAAACTGAGTAGAATCACACAAAAGCACCACTTTAAAATGTGTATTTACCAGAGATGTGCTCATAAGTTTCTTGGAAATAATAAGAAGAAACTGAAGAAATCTTAGTCAACTAAGACCAAAACGACTAAGACGGGGCAAAAAGCAAAGAATCAGAATAAATTAATGCAGCTAAATTTTGTAGAACAATCTTCCCAAACAACATATTCTGTGCTGTGTAAAATCCCTAAACTAAAAATGAAAAGACAACATCGGCAAAAGCATATCCATCTCCATTCTCCTTCTAAATGTAGATGTTTAAACACCATGCACGCTATGGTCCCAAAACAAAAACATTAGGGCTGTTACACAACAAAAACTGCTCTGCGCCAAATCGTGTCTCATTATAAAACCTAACCCAATATCAAGGCTGTTGTGTTGTCCTGCTACAATAAATGCTGAGCCCGATACTAACATTGCAATTAAAATTCTGTTTGATGCCAAACTGTGCTCACAAACTTTTGAGGTCAGCGTTTGAAGATTATCTGATTAACCTGAGGTGGTGCATCACTCCTGTGCATCATAACTGCAGGTTATTATTATAATCTGTAATTGATGAAAGCTTAACTTTTTTTCCCCCTTTTTAAATGAGTTAACCTATACGAGGCTCTCCCTTTCGCAATCCCCACCAAGAGTTGCAGTGCACCGTGTTAACTCATTTACGAGGCCACTGAAGTATATAAATATACCCAACAAGCTGTGCAATCTGTTTGCATTACTATGGCTGCAGGCTATCTCCTGTTAAAGTGAGCCGTGGCCCGGTAGGGGAGCAGGATCATCAGCACTGCTCTGTTCTCTTATTAGCAGACCAGACACCACAGGATTATATTGCTCTGGTAGGAGGATTAATATTCATGCTTCCAGGTGGAGCATAACCTCAGGCCTCTCTGTGTTTCTCTTTGTCACACAATACATCCCAGACAGCACAATGGAGGGCTCAGCAGACTGCTACCGAAACACTGACAGACTGCCGGCCTGCCTGCTCTCCATCCAGCCCACACACACATACACACACACA
>CAKAKQ010030655.1:0-12234 GCA_916700675.1 Helicolenus avius
TCCGATGGTGATGGAGGAGGTGAGGATGGACTCGATGATGGCAGTGTAAAAGTGCACCATCACTGTCTTTGGCAGGTTGGACTTCTTTAGCTGACGCAGGAAGTATGTCCTGTGTTGTGTTTTTTTGATGAGGGAGCTGATGTTCAGCTCCAACTTAAAGGTCCTGGGTGATGATGGAGCCCAGGAAGTGGAGGGACTCCACAGCATCAACTCCACAGGGTGATAGGGTTTGGGTGGGGCTGTGTTCTTCTTGCACAGTTACAAATAAGTGTTACTTATTGGTAAACCATCTGTGAATGAAATCAATTAGTGTGACAGTTTATCATAAAAATTTAATTTTTATTCTAATTGCAAGCAAGCTGACAAAATAGGTTAAGACTTTTGCAGCATAAGTGTATGCATGCTGTGTCTGAGATTGAATTGATTAGAATAAAATGGGAACGTCTCATGTTTTCTGATGATATGCTGGGCTGTAAAACACTAACAACCCCAGTCAGTCTCATGAGCAAAGAATTTTCTGGTAAAATCTAGGAATTAGCAGAATCTAACTTGGTTCAATGACTCTGAGGAAATCTGGAGATGTACCACCAACAGAAATCAAGACTAGACACAGATGACAAGATTTTTAAAAGGCTGAGAAACTCTGTGCTATCTCTGAGCTGAAATTAACTAAAATCCACTGATCTCAAAACTATGAATGAGTCATACGGGACTTGTAAGCCATTCTTACTACAAATGTGGACAAAGAAGAGGGCAGCCTCTATTTTTAACACTTTCTTTCTGGAGTCTCCTGGAAAAAATGATTTAAAAATAACATGAAATACAAATATATTAATATCATATTTCTATCTGATGAAAGACATGCTAATAAAAGACATGTATTATTGGCTTAAAACCAATAATACATGTCAATTTGACAGAAAAATATCCTATTACATGGAAACACGTTGTTATCATCCCTGTTATTAAATGTGGAGACCACCCCGGAGCCAGTAAGCCAATAATTTCTTGTGTAAATAGAATTGTCACTGAACAACTGACAAGACATCTTAATACTAGTCATTTATATACAACTGGCTTCAGAGCGAACCACTGCAACTGCCACATGTTGTCAAGTTAATTAAATTCAAAGAGTTGTTGTTTGAGATGGTCCTATAGATTTGTGTAAACAATTAGGCCACATAATGCATACAATGTGCCTCAGGCTACAGTACTGAAGGAATTCATTTTTATCTCCCACAACATTGTCATAGAATAATATGTATGCTGTATGTATGCTGATCACATCGTGCATATATCTGTTCATTAGCAAAAACTGGGACGTCATTTCTCACACAACACTAACACTTATTTTCAGGAAGAAAGGATTGACAGTCTGATTACAAATATCATGTTGGACTCCAATTTAGCTTTAAACACACAAATGAAAAAAATATCTGGTTCAATGTAGCTCATTTTTGGCAATGTAAAAGCCTCCAAATATAAGAGAAGTCGGGCTGTCAACTGATTAATCGCAAATGAATTATGATTTTTAATCAAAATGTATGCCTGCCTTAAAGGGAGATTTGTTAAGTATGTAATACTCGTATCAACATGGGAGTGGGCAAATATGCTGCTTTATGCAAATGTATGTATATATTTATTATTGGAAATCAATTAACTGCACAAAATGATGACAAATATTGTCTAGAAACCCTCACAGGTACTGCATTTAGCATAAAAAACATGCTCAAAGACATGACTCCTCTATATCTTTACATAGCTAATAGTTGTTTGCTGCTATATTAATGCCCTGGATATCGTTTAAAGAACCTTTAAAGCACAGAACTGAACACTTCTTGAGAAAGGATATTCAAGCCTGCAGTTAGCACTGGCTACTGCTGGTTTGTAAATATGTATATGTGTCAGTGTTATTGGAATTTGGATTTTTGCTCAGAGGGTGGTAGTGTATAGTGTTCAGGGGAAATTAAATCTGGTACAATACAGCAAATGGCAACATTCATTTTTGACATTCTTGTCTCTATTCTTTGCAACGCGAGTTTCTTTTTAAATATACAGTTACTCTTTTAAAATGTGCTCGTGGTCTATATTCTATGTTTAATGATTCTCTTCAATGCGGATCATGGACAGAAAAGTAGCTGCACTGGTATTAAATCAGCCTTCAAACCATCAAGTACCAACTGAGGGGCTTCCTGATAGAAATGAATCTCTTTACAAGTAATTTTTCCCAACTAATTTCCCCACAGAGTTCAATAAAAAAAATTAATAAGGAGGAACAGCTGATAACGGGATCCATGTATGAAGCTTCACTCTAGGAGTGTTATGGTTAGGGGCTGATTTGGTACCTCAGACCCTTTTTGATTTGCAGTAATTTAGCCAACCATTTATTTCAAATTGCAGCAATAATTAAAAGCAGGAAGTAGTTTAGAGTGGGAGTTTTGCTCCAATACTCTGATGGATATAAGTGGTTTAATTGACTGAAAAAAGGGTTTGAGATCTTAAATGTCATTCCTTAATTAATATAACATTCGTGTGCAAAAAGCGGCAGATTTTCTACCTTATGTTCAGCAAAAATAGAGTTGTGTGAAATCTGATTGGATGGAAATAAGTTTATTATGTATGATTTAACACCAAGAAGACAAACATCAAAAATGCTTGGTGCTCAGGGTACAACAACTGTAATGTGGTGGATGTTTTTAATTCAATATCTGGCAAGGGCAAAGCAAGGTTGCCCTCATAGGAGTCTTTAGCACCAAGACATCTTATTTGACCTTCACAGGCAAAGGCTGTTTATAGGTCTGCCCCACTGTCCACATGAGACGTCGGATGCTGAAAAACAGGCCTGGTGTTGAGATAAGTAACAGCGTTATTGAGCGCATGCACCAATTTCTCTGTCTGGCACCTACATATTGATGGTTGTTGTATCTAAACAATGGCCTTCCTCTGAGTGTAATAGCGCTGGCTGGCTCTCTTATTTGTCTGACAGGATGCTATTCCTGGAACATTGTGCACTGTCCAAGGTTATCATTTGTACCCTAAAAGGAACCGAAGTCCCTTTCACTCACTTCGACATCCACAGCAACTCATTTTGTTACCTGAAGTCGATGTGTACGTGTGCCTGTTTGTGTGGGTGCAATTTCTTGTGAATGGAGGACCTACCTGATTGCCCGAGACATTTATGGCGATGTAAAAACTTGTGTAAACGTCATTTGCACCAGTCATTAGGAAGGTGTGGCTGGTGGGTGGCCGGGCTGCAGTTCAGCGGGAGTTCTGCCAAGCTAACGATTGATCATGGTAAGGTTAGAAGGCGCAGTAGATGGGATGTCAGAATCCTAAAGATATTCAGGTCCTCATTACTGGGGGTCGCAGCATCCATGCCCTGCACGTTCAAACGAGTCGCTTGAGTGCTCATGCACTAACAGCCAAGCTGCACTGTACTGTATGCAGAGCCCTCTCTCTGTGCCCGTTACATTGCTTCACTTATGATTTCTATAGTTCCCCATATCTGTCCTTGATTGTCAGTTGGTTGTATTGAAAAGGAAACGCCAAATCGAAATTTTAATTATTTCTGATATCATCTTCGAATACGGAAATTACAGTTTAACTGACTGTAGAGCTTTGGGTCTTTCTTAGTGTCTCTCTTAAACCTGCAGTAGGCAGAATGTTTTTGGCATCATTTGGCAATCCATAATAACCTTTCAGTATATTCTAATTCAAGTGTTCTGAGAGAAAACTACACTTCAGCTCCTCCTCATGGCTCTGTTTTCAGGCTTTAAAAAAATCTAGCCCGTGACAGGAGACTTTGGCCAATCACAGGTCATTTCAGAGAGAGCGTTCCTATTGGCTGTGCTACGGCTGGTGGGCGGTGCTTGGTATTTCCTCAACTGATCCCAACATGGCTGCCAGCTCACAAACTTTCTAATTTTACAGCTAAACTGTACAGTACAAGATGTTTTTTGAAAACATTTGAGGAGAGAAATAGGCATTACCGTAATCAGCACTGCCTAGTTTGACCATCTGATCAGATATTGCGAGTGATTGATAGCTGCTCAGAGACGGCAGGCTCCAGCTCGGCTCTGATTGGTCGTTTTCCTCCGGTCTGTGAAATCTTGCAGATGCCGTTAGGAGCACCGGAGGACACAGAGGCACATGATTTTTTTCAGATTACCTGTCTCATGTACAACTGTCTTAATAACTTTTTGCTCCAATTGTACCCACTGCTGCTTTAAATGACTGTAGAGCTTAGGGTCTTTCTTAATGTCTCTCTTAATATTCAAATGTGAGCAAGTTGCAAAATCTTTCAAGTATTCCTGTCAAAGACAGCTTGTTAACATGCCTGTGTGCTACTGAAGTCCGTGGGGAATATTTTTGAAACCCTCCTCCCAAGGCTGTGTTAAAAAACAATTTCAAGTAGTGGTGAAAGAGCCAGAAAGTTGGCCTGCACGTATAAATTATGAATTACAGTCTTGTCCTGAGCCTTCACAAGGTGAGAGCAAGGATGAGGAAGGGGATGCATTTTATTTTGCTCTAGAAAAAGGGGATAATAGGGCAGTATTTATACATTTTCTATTCTCAGTGATGATTCATGACTTTGCTTATTGCACAGGCTCCCAGAGTGGGGCCTGGGGACCACCTGGATTAGCTGCAGGGGCTCCCCAAGAAAATGAGGAATAGTTTAATTCCAGTTATAATGAGTGGATGTATTAAGGAGTCTGTTTTTACTAGGGCTGTCGAAGTTAACGGGGTAATAACGTGTTAACGCAAAATCGTTTTAACGCCACTGATTTCTTTAACGCATTAACACAGTCGATCTTTGGTTGTAGTGGGTTCAGTTTTAAAGCTAGTGTGATGTGGTATCATATGAAACTAGAAAACATAATGAATCCATTGGTACCAACCGTGTCATACTAGCTTGTCGCAAAGGAGGTTAAACAACGCTCCAAACTTGCGCTAAATTTTGTAGAGGAAAAACTGTCATGGCCATTTTCAAAGGCGTCCCTTGACCTCTGACCTCCAGATATGTGAATGAAAATGGGTTCTATGGGTACCCACGAGTCTCCCCTTTACAGACATGCCCACTTTATGATAACCACATGCAGTCTTAGTCAAGTCAGCACAATGACACACTGACAGCTGTTGTTGCCTGTTGGGCTTGAGTTTGCCATGTTATGATTTGAGTATATTTTTATGCTAAATGCAGTACCTGTGAGGGTTTCTGGACAATATTTGTCATTGTTTTGTGTTGTTAATTGATTTCCAATAATAAATATATACATACGTTTGCATAAAGTAGCATATTTGCCCAGTCCCATGATGATAAGAGTATTAAATACTTAACAAATCTCCCTTTAAGGTAGGCATACATTTTGAACAGATTAAAAATTGCTATTAATTTGCTATTAATTTGTGATTAATCACGATTAAATATTTTAAACGGTTGACAGCCCTACTTATCATATATTTGGAGGTTTTTACATTGCCAAAAATTTGCTACATTGAACCAGATATTTAATAAATATATACCTACATTTGCATAAAGCAGTCATATTTGTCCACTCCCATGTTGATAAGAGTATTAAATACTTGACAAATCTCCCTTTACGGTACATTTTGAACAGATAATAAATGTGTGATTAATTTGGACCACCATTTTTGGACCATCATTCCATTCATCGCGATTAAATATTTGAATCGATTGACAGCCCTAGTTTTTACCCTTGGTTGTCTCTCCAACCTCCTGTCCTATCTCAAATCATAATTTACCTCGAGAATCATCTGTCCTAGTTGCAAATATGGATTCATCATTGTCTCTTTTTAGCAGGTGCTTAGTATAAACAGTTGTCTTGTGCATGTTTTCAGAGGCTGTAGGACACTGACACGGTGTATTTCTACTCTAAATTCAGGGTGATTTGATATTAAACTGTCCTATATGCCTCAGTGGGACAGCCTGCTGTAAAATATCATGGCTTTTGCATGTGGGCTGTTCCATCGACGCTGGAGAATACATGTCGAATATATAAGCAGTGGAGTCTCACTGTAATTTGTTTCATAACGCAACTGACTCTCTCTGGTATTGTTTGGATCTATGATTCAGAGTTACCTGTCGTCTGGTTATATATTTTATCATTTAAACCTGTGTTGACAGTGCAGCTAGGTGCCATGCTGCTGAAGCATTAAGGATTTCTTCAATCATTTTGACTAGATGTTTTTTGGAAGCCGCAGGGTTTCTTTGCTGTGTTGATTCAGATTTATTTCCTGTTTATTCTGTCTTTTTGTAGGCTGTGAAAGCCATTATACAATCAATGAACTTTTTGGCATATTTTCTGTAAAAAATGGTAATGCTCTACAGCGGTTTGAGCACTGGTGTTTATATACTGAATACTGACACATTCCTGCAAGCTATAAGGCCTTTGAACTCCAACCACTTCAAACCAAAACTTTTTTAAATTTTTTTTTATTTAATCTTTATTTAACCAGGTTAGTCCCATTGAGATTAAGAACCTATTTTCCAAGGGAGACCTGGCCAAGACGGTCAGCAGCAAGAACACAAAGTTGGAGACACAAATAGAGATAAAATACAATTCACAAACACTAAAGGCACTAAAAATTGCATTAAAACAGAACTATCTAAAGACAAATGGGGGGACAAAAAGGAACTTTTCTGGGAGTCAGCTGTACAACAAGGGAAGCTAAAAACATTGGACATACCATAGAGTCTGCTTCTAAAGCCTTCATTTTAGATTTAAAAATATTTAATGATACCAGCTCCTTGGTTTTTAGGTCATTTTGGAGCAAATTCCAATGATGTTCAATGATTGTCAATGATTCAAGGGAAGACATATTATGATTTATTTGACCTAATCCTCATTAGTCCTGAGGGATTACATAGGGTGACTCACAATGTCCAAAATCACCTGTCCTCGTTGCAAACACGGGTTCATTGTCTCTCTTTTTTAGCAGGTGCTTAGTATAAACAGGAATAAAAAATGAGAGGTACACTGTTAATAATTTCCCAGTAAAATAACAGTAAAGAACCGGCAGCAGGGTTGCTTTTATGTTACTGTAAAATTAACATTGTTATACTGTCGCTGAAATTTACAGCTTCGTACTGTTAATAAAAATACAGTTTGAACTGGTTGTTTTTTATTGATTTCACAGTATTTTACAGTTTAAGGATACATTATATAGCTGTTTTCACCTTTCTTTTATCTTACTGATTTGTTTTAATGCACTATTTAGGTTGTATTTTTTACATACATTTTAATAAACATTATTTTTTGCCTAGATGAATAGACTTAGCAGGTTACAGACATAGGAATAGTCACACTAAATACCATTAAAGGCACTTAGGAAAAAGGCTATAATAGACTTGTTGACACTTTTCCCAAAATGTCTGTCTATAGCTCGCTACAAGCACAGAATGCAAACCAGAACAACATGTGAGTGAAGAACAGAGCTAATTCACTGATTTTACAATCATGTACAATGTACAAGCCTCACATGTGCAGATCAGGTCCCAGAATTAAAAAAATACTGCATGAAACTGTTACTGATGATCCTTTAGACAGTTGATCAGCAGTAAAGTGCTGTTTTTTAAGAATGCATTATAATTCTGTTAAAAAACTACCTATGTGCGTATATTTAACAGGTTTTCTTTTGTATTAACAGTAAAGCACTGTTTTTTGGGTTGTTGTTTTTTTTTAGCAATAACAGGTTAATACTGTTGAAATCTTGCTGTAAATTAACAGCAATTGTTTACAGTGTTCATTTTAGATTTAAAAATATTTAATGATACCAGCTCCTTAATTTTAAGGTCATTTTGGGAGCAAATTCCAATGATGTTTATTGATTGTCAATGATTCAAGGGAAGACATATTATGATTTATTTGCCCTAATCCTCATTAGTCCTGAGGGATTACATAGGGTGGCTCACAATGTCAAAATCACCATTCATTGTCACCCTTATTTTAGCAGGTGCTTAGTATAAACAGGAATAAAAATGAGAGGAATGAGATCTTCTTGTGTCTACTAACTAGTGCATGCTTTCAGAGGCTACAGGACTTGAGAGGGCAGGAATGAATGGACACAGCAGCGAGTGGAGCCGAGTGAATCCGAAAATCCTGCTGACCAAACCTGTATGTGTTTTCTCTCCACAGAGGCAGAAAGAAGCGTGACTGTGTGAGAAGGAGAGAGACGGAACAACTCCCGTTAGCTCCTTCTGGAGAGGGAGAGACAGACTGTGTACAGACTCACGAATTAACTTGAAGAAATATACTTGTAAAGAGAGGACATTGTTGTCGTCTGGCCGGTTGTGCAGGAGGCAGCAGCGACACTCAACACTTGAGAGCTTGAAGCTGACGTTTTAACCCGTTAGTTCAGCCTGCGAGACACGGAGAGCTGCTGCCACGAATAGATCCAGTATCCACGACCCAGACCGGGATAGCACCTCGTGTTCCTCTGCCACTGGACTCGTATCTTCTTCTTTCTACTGGCTCTAACTCTTGCTGTTAATTACATGAAGTGGATATTTCGTCCTGCTCGCTATAGCAGCTGAAGACGGGACTTAGTGGTTCAGAGAAGGAGAGAAATGCCAACGGCGGTGACAAAGAGGAGATTCAGTAAGTGTGTTGTGCTCCGTTATCTTCTTTTTTATGTCCTCCATTGAACTTGAGCAGCTTTTAGCTTGAACTTGCTGACATTTTTAACATTTATCTGCTTGTTTAGCGTGTTTTTATAAACTGGAAATACTTTGAAAAGGCTTTTTTTGTTAAAGGTGTGACGGTGAAATATTGTAGAGTCGAGCTCCAGTCTGGTTTAAACGGGCTCTAACGGTCAGACAGCCACGCACACAGTTTGTTGCTGTTTTTATTGATGCTAACCTTCAATGTGCAGCTAACAACTTTAATTTAGCCATCGAATGAGAGCACATAATGATGGCTCTATGTTAATTTTCACAAAATATCCACAGATATTCAAATGAATGGGTGGAAGAAGAAGAAGCAGCTGTACTTTTTCGTCTCTATTACTTATTTCACAAGTGATTTTTCGATGCGCAAACCTGCACAGAGTTGGCAATGAGCTGAGCTGAGAGGAGGCACTTTTCACTGAGCAAATTGGTGTATAGCAGTTATAGTCTGTGCAGGGATGAAAGCTTCAATCAAGCAGAAAATCTGTCGAGAATCACTAATGAAATAAAACAAATAGGAGCAGTGTATTTTGTCTAATTGCATTGTAAGGATTTGCTCCCATGTTTTGCCACAATGTGCCATCATAGCTCTCTCCAAACCTGCCTTTTCCCCTTCATGTGTGCGTCACCATGTCAGTCAGTCAGCAGCACCCTCAGGCAGATGAAAATCTTTGCCTCTTTCTTTATTTATCATTACCACAGACAGGTATTTCAGTTCTCGTGTGCTCGATCTGTTTCAAAAAAGCTCCTGTGATGTGTCATTCATCTGCCCTTAAAAAAATCACTATTGCTGCAGCACTGGCCGTGGAGACAGGGCTTCATCATGTCATGCATTTTCCTCCTTGCAGCTGAGGCTACATTTCAGCAATCATCCAAATTCAATTGTGAAAAACCATTTTTGTGACAGCTTTTTTTTTTACAGGTGCGCTTTCATCTGATAGCCATTAGCCTAAAGCCCTCTTCAGGTTCTTGAAAAGATTTGGTATAGGAGGTGGGGGCGCGTTTATCACTGGGATGGATATACAGAAAAGATTCCCAGCATCGCATCAAGACTGCAGCCCCCGTTTAGTTTATTTAAAGAAAAGGTTGGGAAGCAAGAGTGTCATGCTGAAGTAGCCTTATGGCCATCCTTTATCAATACATGAATCCGATTATAGCTGTCACAGACACAATGAAGAGAACTAACCATGAGCCAAACCGTAACAGGATGATACAGGATGATACAGGATGGGTTAGTTTCTTGGAATTGCATCAGAGGCTTTTTTGCAAGTGAATCCTAGGCCCTGCTGCGCGTTTGGGTTTCTAACCTTCAGCTTCTGCCCACTGAAAAGACTGCGACACGGTGTATTTCTACACTAAATTCAGGGTAATTTGATATTAAACTGTCCTATAGGCCTCAGTGGGACAGCCTGCTGTAAAATATCATGGCTTTTTGCATGTGGGCTGTTCCATCAACGCTGGAGAATACATGCCGATTACGCAGTGGAGTCTCACTGTAATTTCTTTCATAACACAAGTGACTCTCTCTGGTATTGTTTGGATCTATGATTCAGAGTTACCTGTTGTGGTCTGGTTACATACTTTATCATTTAAACCTGTGTTGACAGTCCAGTTAGGTGCCATGCTGCTGAAGCATTAAGGATTTCTTCAATCATGTTGGCTAGATGTTTTTGGGAAGCCGCAGGGTTTCTTTGCTGTGTTTATTCAGATTTATTTCCTATTAATTCTATCTTTTTGTAGGCTACGAAAGCCATTATACAATCAATGAACTTTCTGGCATTTTCTGTAAAATGTGGTAATGCTCTACAGCGGTTTGAGCACTGGTATTTATTTGCTGAATACTGACACACTCCCGCAAGCTATTAGGCCTTTGTACTCCAACCACTTCAAACCAAAAATGATTCAAGGGAAGACATATGACTTATTTGACCTAATCCTCATGAATCCTGAGGGATTACAGGGCGGCTCACAATGGATCACCACAGTGCTTTCTTCTTTTGTTTCTTGCCAGAAGAGTCAACAGTTCATTTGGTGTCTTTCGGGAGTTTTTGAAAGAGTGCCTCTGAAAGAAAATAGCCTCGGCCCTTAGCTGGTGACGTCATCTGCTTGGCATACATGCTGGCAAAGGCTAGTCTACACAGAAGCAATCAGAAAACATCAGCCAGCTGACATTGCAGTCACCTAAACTGTATGTTTGTATTGTGGATTTACTCATGACTAAAAGAACAGAAACCTAAGGGACATTTCAGGATCTTTATTTATTTATCTATCATATAAATTATAGTTTCTTAACATACAGTATATAACTGTAGAGACTGACTTAGAGGAGAATCAACATCTTGTTTGTTTCTCAACTGGTTATGATTCAAATAACCGATACTGATATAATTAAACCTTAAACAGCATCAGCAAGCCTTAACACAGGGGTCGCCAACCTGCGGATCTTTAGTCCTTTTCCACTTGCTACCTGTGGCTTTGACAAAAAAATCGTATGGAAATGAATAATGATTAGCCTATTTTTTTACGTATTTATTTTCATTTATCATTATTGTAGGCCTAAACTGATTCTTACGATACAAATATGCTGCTTTATGCAAATATATGTACAGTATATATTTATTATTGGAAATCAATTAACGACACAAAACAATGACTAATATTGTCCAGACACCCTCATAGGTACTGCATTTAGTATAAAAAATATGCTCAAATCATAAAATGGCAAACTCAAGTCCAACAGGCAACAACAGTTGTCAGTGTGCTGACTTGACTATGACTTGCCCTAAAACTGCATGTGATCATCATAAAGTGGGCATGTTTGTAAAGGGTAGACTCATGGGTACCCATAGAACCCATTTTTAGGTCAAGGGACTCCTTTGAAAATGGCCATGACAGTGGACAGATTTGTTTGCTCTCAGGGCTAACGCTGCTGGCTTTCCGGTATGCATGATCTGCGGTGAGAAATTAGCAAACAACAAAAAAAGTAATGGAAAGATATTTCCAGAACAAGCTCATAGTAGTTGCTGATGCCAGCAGGAGCTTCCAGCCAAATCTCCTGAGACATTACTTCAGTGTCCTGCCTTGTACTTGGGTCCTCACTGCATAGGATTTAAAAGAATGTGTTACCTTCATTACAAGGCTCACATATGTTTTTCGGCTCAGGACAGATTTTTTTTTCATAATTTTGGAGGTCCAAAAATGGTTATTTTGAAATTAAAGGTTGCTGCCCTCTGCCATAACATCTTAGTATCAGTTGTTGGATATTATTCCTTTCATGGAAAGACTTGTCAATTAATGCAGGAGTGGCACCAGTAACCAGCGTTGTATTTTGAACATCGGTGGCAGGGTGACCCTTGTTTTTAACTTTTGAATGACAAATTCTGTCTTCGAATGGATTTACTCACATTTTTAATGCTGTATCTGTTGTGTTTGTTGTCCTGGGTAAGTCCCTGGCCTGTGTGAGCATTTGTCAAGGTTTTGTTGGGTATTTCCTAGCAGTCCTGGTCTGGGGCTGGTAGCCAGAGCATCTGCATCAGCTTCCTCATGTG
>CAKAKQ010030688.1:0-13413 GCA_916700675.1 Helicolenus avius
CCGTCTTCGAACTCAACCTTCATTTTGATCTCAACTGTACACCTGTAAAGTTTGGTGACTGCGTCTTGCATAGTTGCAACGCTATCACAGAGACAAAATCTGGCTAAAGACAGAAATATTAACACTCGGCTAGCACTCAAAGTACTGAAAACCTCCTCTATGGTAATACCCGCTAGGTGTCTCTAGGACCACATTTTTGCCATGACGAGTCACACACAGACTCACAAGGTGAAAACAATACCAGCGTCGCGGTCGCAGCTGGTAACGAGGTCGTAGGTCATAAAAAAAATGAAAAAGATGAAACAAAAGATCCCAAAATGTTATACAGAGACAGCAGTATGCATCAAGATGGTAACTACATATATACAGAAATGAAAGCGGTATGATACTCAAAAGATGTGTGGGTGATATAGTTGGTATGCAGCAATTTAGGCTAAATGATTTAAGAAACTTCACCTGTCTGATGACCACAGCTCACATACTGTATGACTACATTGTCACTCTACTTTTTCCTCTTTCTGGTCAACTTGTTCAACATCTCTTGGTTGTCTCCAGAGCCGCTGGGCTGATGGGGGATGCTGCTGTGTGAGAAGACATTATCGGTCCCAGCTTTGCCCCGACCTTTGACCTCTGTCACTTTGACATGACATTTTAACATAAGTCAAACGTGAGGGAGTACACTGGGCCAGAAACCCCGCCTGTCATCACTCACCTCCCATGATCACAGCCTTATTTACAGTCATCTCCCACAGCCCTTGATTGATGGCAGCCATCTCATTAACGCCATAGCAGTCCAAGGCCTCCTAACACGTCCGATCGGCACGTCCTCCCTCCCTCACTCAGGCTGCTGCACAGCAAGTAAAAGTCCCCTGGAAACCAACTGTACTCCAGAGTAAGAGAAATTAAGCATACTATACTTTGCAGCTTTGATAATGTTTGAGAAAGCAGAGAGAGAGAAAATGCAAAGAGGCAAGTGGGGGAATGGGGCAAAGGAGAGAGGTTAGAAAGAGGGGTGTCGGTGTGATGTGAATGATTTATTAGTGGAGCTGGACACTTAATAATTACTTAACACACACACACATAGATCACCTTTACAGTATTTCTGTCAGGCTAGGGCGCAAGAATGGAAATGATATGTGATTGATACCAGGAAGCATAGGCACGGCCCCGGGGGAAAGCAGTGCAAGGTCTTACTTATAAAAACATCAATCAGAGAGCATGGGCTGTGAAGCCATGGCTTGTGAAACACCAGAGGTCCCCCACCCCCACTCCGCACACTGTGAACAAGACTTGCCTCTGAGGGAAGTAAGGTTCCTTCGCTCGCTTAATGAAGACACTGACGCCGCACACGGCTGCTACATACAGAAGAAACGTACCACGATGCTGTCATCATGCCAACCGGAGCATAACCTTTGCTGTGAACAACCACGCTATGGAGTGGGCCACATACTGTACGGCCACAACGATATGAAAGTGAACATTAATGCTTCCACGTAACAGGATGTGTGCTACCTGAAATAAGTTTTGTAGAGTAGACTTCGCCCTGTTGTAATGCTCTCTGTGGCTGCACCAAAACACATTTTATTTCGGTCGTGGGAGGGGAGACAGTTCATTAGGGCCTGTTTCAAATGGGATTGGATTACAATAAATAAACCTGCAGTGAATCTAGACTCCACAGCAGCACTAAAATCACATTTTAGTCAAATTAAGCATACACACATACTGTACAAAACGAAAGGCTCACAAGCTAATTAATTCTGAAATACCCCGCTGCTTGATGGAGGAAACTGGGAGGGTATAATTCAGGCTCTGATGCACGGCAACTTTATCAACAATAAAGGGCAAAAAAGTCTTAACGTAATTGTGTAGGAGTGGCTTTGTGTGAATAGAATAAGGCAGTTCACGGTGCTAAAACGTGTCTTGGGATTGTGGGGGTTTTCTGAAGTGAGCGGTGTATTTTGTCTTTTGAATTTTTTGACAGATGAAACTAATAGCCTGGGTTGCGTCACAGTAACTGTCGCTGTTATGAATAAAGGCTTTATACTGACAAATCTGTTTTGCACAAAGTATGGCGCTTTCAGTTTCTTTTGCTACTATACAGAAACCTAGGGATTTCAGTTTTATGAAATCTATACCTCAAATAATTATTCATTTTGGGCGCTTTCACAAGCCATAGTCCATATGGTTAGTCCGAATCAGAGTGAAATTAATATTTTTGGTTTGTTTTTCTATTTAGTCTGGTTCGGTTTCACAGTGCACAAATTAAAGCCGACCAAATAAGACAATAATTTGCTGACGTTTTTTCTCTTTGACTCGACACTGAACAACTGTTCGCCTTCTTCTCTAGTTTATCTCGAATGATTTTACAAATGTCACTACTTTTGTGGACTTTATTTAGCATATTCTGTATCTTCTCTTCGGCCCAGATGTCAAGCAAACATCGGACTTCAGCAGAAGTCCAGGTCAGTCCTCTCCCGCTCATTGGCAGCCTGCATTTTGGTTCGCTTGTAAACAGTCCGAGACCACCTCTTGCATGCGGTCTCGGTTGTTTTGGTCCACACCAGAGTACAATAACTGCGTTAGAAATTGCCCAAATGAACCGCACCAGAGTTTGATTAAAACAGATTTAATGTCTTGTGAAAGCGCCCTCAGAAACGCTTTCTGTTCCTTTTGAATGTGTTCGGTTCTGTGCTGGCTGTGATTAGAAACAAAAAACAGCCGAGACGTGGTGAATTGCAGTGAGCTCGTATCTCGGCTTGTCATTCGAGAGCAGAACTAACATGAGTGCTGCCCCGAGTCATGGAACCTTTGTGTTTAGTGTTTCTCAGTACAACTGTTTACCGGGCGCTATTCTGCTCATTATTTTTACCTTCACAAAGGTCATTTGTCAAGTCTCTTTTAATTGGGTTATTTTTCATTGGACAAACACAGACCTCTGGAGAGCATTTCATTTAAAATGTTGATAAGCACCTGATTGTTCCTGTGCCTGTCATCTGCATGATGTGGTTATAACATGGAGCAGTGGTGAACTACGGGCTTTCTAAATACGCTAATTAACATTTTTATGCCCTAATGCGGATGAAATTGGCACGTTTCTTTAACAGAGAAAAAGAAACTCGTGGTAAAGCCACATTATTGTCCACGTGTTTCTTTATAAATATGAACACTTAATAATGAGCATTTTTCAACAGTTTGTTTGCCATCTGTGAGAATGTGTGTTGTTTGTTTTTCTCTTTAGCTGTTCTGGCCATTTCATTTGAGACTTCCTTGAAGGAAATGTGAAAGCACTTCAGCTTCCCCCTGCTACCTATTTGCATTGCAATATGGTGCAGGTGCAGCGGCTAGGGAAGGGTCTGGAACCATGCTAATGAACAACCTTGTTTTAATTAACTTCAAGTTAAAATGGCGTGAAATTGAAAATGATTATTGCCAAAGTAAACATGCCTAATTAGGATATAAGGGGTGTAAGTAAATTATTTGATAACTATTGTTTATTTGGAGCTGTGCATCACCTGGTTCGAGTCAGGAATTAATCTCCACGGCACAAGCTGAATGCACGACGGCAGACAATCTCATTTTCTATGAGTGGTAAAGAAATTATCAGCGCGGCTGTGCAGTAATTTAAAGCTCTTTTACAGTTTAGCTTCCCTAATACATATTCTGCTTTTAATGATTATAACAGACTGTCGAGGACAAGATCCCGGCAAGTAGGAGTGCCAGATTGGCCTGCGCTCCATCTGCCCGAATAAACGAGATAAAGTAATCAATAATATAAGTCAATTAAAAAACAGTTTATGAATTCTGTATTGTGTCTTTGTCAGTGCCTCTACAGTCACAATCGACAACAGAAACAATTAATCTGTGTACAGTGTTTATGTGTGTCCTATCCTTTTTATAATCATAACTGAAACACTAAATATTAAGAGGCTTTTTAAAATTAAGCTTTATTCTGAGCTCGTTGAAAAGTCTCAGTACCTTAACTGAACAATGCTTTTCATATTTCAATCAGCGCAGCTCAGCAGAACAGGTTGAGATGCTGGCACTGACAGGAAGGAATCTGCCATTGGGTGATGAATGAGCCTGTCAGATTAGGGACAATTTGATCATGTCTATCGACTCCAAGTTTAATTTCACTGATCGCATCATGAGCAGCGATGCATGTACGGACATATGCTCACTCATTACAACTTGGACTGGCACGTCCCATTCTCGCTTCCTTACCATTTCCATTCTGACCAGCAGTTTGTGTTGACATGACAGTGGTGTTAATTTTTAGCAGCTATTTTTAGATTGTAGTCCCGTCCGGATGGGATTTATTTCTCTTGGTGAGGTCCGGTGATTTCAATATTGCATGCGCTGGTCAGTGATTTTAATCCTGTCCAGAAAACAGCAATTGCACAATCCATCCACTCATGTTGTGCTTTTGCATGTTTAAGACCACATTCCCTGCTCAATCTAGATTAATGTGGTTAGAACTTGTTTGTAGTTTTTGTCAAAATAATTGTAAAAATAATAGGGCTGTCAACATTTAACGTGATGACGCGTTAACGCAAATTCATTTATCTACTAATTTCTTTAATGCATTAGTGCAACTAGCTATTTTTGGGTTGTAGCAGGCTCATTTTTAAAGCTAAAGTGAAGATATTGGTGTCATATGAAACTAGAAAAAACCCAATGAATCCATCGTTATCAACCATGTCATACTAGCTTGTCGTGAAGGAGGTTAAATAACGCTCCAAACTTACGCTACATTTTGGCGAGGAAAAACTGGCATGGCCATTTTCAAAGGGGTGCCTTGACCTCTGACCTCAAGATATGTGAATGAAAATGGGTTCTATGGGTACCCACGAGTCTCCTCTTTACAGACATACCCACTTTATGATAATCACATGCAGTTTGGGGCAAGTCATAGTCAAGTCAGCACACTGACACACTGACAGCTGTTGTTGCCTGTTGGGCTGCAGTTTGCCATGTTATGATTTGAGCATATTCCTTTTATGCTACATGCAGTACCTGTGAGGGTTTCTGGACAATATTTGTCATTGTTTTGTGTTGTTAATTGATTTCCAGTAATAAATATATACATACATTTGCATAAAGCAAGCATATTTGCCCACTCCCATGTTGATAAGAGAATTAAATACTTGATAAATCTCCCGTTTAAGGTACATTTTTAACAGATGATTAATTTTGTGATTAAATATTTTAATCGATCGACAGCCCTAGAAAAAAATAAATCCACTGTCTAGTGAATTAAAAGAACCTTGTAAACATATTCATCGCATTTGATCAAATACCATGCAATAAGCGTGCTGCAGACTCGGATTCAATGCAACATTTGCAATCATTTTTGTTTGCTGAAAAAAAAACATCCACATATTCAGCTCCACTTTTATGTGACATTGGCAACATAAAAGTTTATGGGTGAAATTGTAAGGCATTGTAAGGAACCAATTATAACACAGTAGAAGCTTACATAATTGGCTGAATACAGTAATAATAAAAATAGGCACAATAGAGCATGTGTCACAAAAAGAAGGGAAATTAAACAGCACAGGATACCTAAATATGAAAATGAAAAGAGAGAGCAAGTAGCCCCAGTAAATAGTGATCCCTAACGGCAGCAGTTGTTTCAGCTTGGCAGTTAATCACTTGGCAGAAGTGGGCACTTACTGCTACGGGACTTTTCACAGCTTAAAACTCCTCTGAGCAGCTATAGCTCGCTGTAGCTGGCACGCTTTAGTAAAGCATCTAGCATCAGAGCTCTTCACCCACAGAACATAGTCATCTGCACGCTATACCATTTTAGTCTTTGTGATACGACATGATAATACTTTGAAGCCATGACGCAGTGAAAACAATTAGATTCTGGCAGTAATCTCAGCCCCATGTGCCCAGCCTTGATTCAGTGAAGGGTATTTTATATTCTCACACTTCAGACAACAACAATTTGCCTAACTTCATCTTAACTGTAATTTAAGATAAGAGGATCAATAAAAAGCAATACAACTGCAGCGGGCCTTTGCACACTTTTACCAAATTCCAGTGTTGCTGGCAGGCTAGCCTGAGGCCATTCTTCTTTCTCGTGTTTTTCAAAGATTGGTACAGACAGTCTTTTCTCCACCTTGGATCACCTACGCATAACCAATTTGAAAGTGCACCGCTGTTACACTACAGTATGATCTATGATAGGTGCAGTACACAACGAAGCAAGGGTGAATTCTCTCGTTTTCACATCTGTTTCTTTTTAACCCGTTATCCAAAGACTATGTTTAGTATGATGTGGAAATAATGCCACAACATTTGTTCTGATTGGTCAAAAGACTTTAAATTTGTTATTGACATACTTTGGGCAAGTGTCCAACAGTAAAACTTTCACTTTTTTAGATCACATAAAAAATCACACTTTTATTAATAGTCAAAATCAATTTTCGAAAAATTAGGAAAATGCTATACATTGTGTTCATTCAAAGTTTTCAACATGATTTTTTTTAAACTGCATATGTGTGCATATCTCTGATATTCAACTTGTCATAAGTTCAAAGATACCAATTACTTGATTGTGCTCCTTGCAGTTTCTGAGATACAGCCATTTTATCATATTATATCTAGCATTTGAGCACATGTTTTCGGCACACATTTGCCTAAAATATAATGGAGTCCATTGCAGAAACAGTTGTATAAAATAAAAATACTAGTTTTTATTCGTGCTTAGGCAAGCCCAGAGAACATGGTGTACTGATTGTGGTTAATACTTTATGCATGTTGAAAAATCTGGAGATGCTTTCTGGGAGCACAGTGGCTCCGAGTTCAGAGAGAGGTTGTTATAGTGTTGGACCTCGGCTTCTCTGCATGCTGTTGTTTTACCATAGCTGGTTACAAGCTCCACTTTCTTTCTATGAATGTTTAGGAACGTGCATTTGAAGGATTTGATCAGTTCTCTCAGGCTGAAATTATCTTTTTCTGTTTTGTTTTGGACACATTTTAGAGGTTTCATAATGTGTAGTGTATAATCTTGGCACTTTTGGACTGTTGATCAGACAAAAAAATCGATTTGAAAACATCCGTTGTGCTTGAAGATCTAAACGCTGATACCGTTTTCATCAATGCCTTTTTTTATAATGTATTGGTTGATAGAGAGTTTCTATAAAGAAACATTATCTAGACCTTCAAGATTTAAAATGGGTAGCAAAGCACCATATTAGCATTTTGTAGAAGCAAGTTCACTTTCGAAAATAACACCCAGAAAGTTTAGACGTGAGGCAAAGTGATGGCTTCTACAGGGTCTGCTAACCCAGGCCTTTTTCTGAGAAAATGTTGCTGATCACTGTTTAGATAACCAAGTGGTTCTTATTGATCACATTAAATCCTTATCAGCACTAACAACCGTGACTGCAGCATCCCTGCTCATCAACGAAAAGAGAGTTAAAAAGTAGGAATTAAAGCTTTCTAGTCTACAAAGTAACTTTGTTTTCACTGTGAGGTGACTTCTGAGGTGTGATCTGAGGTGCAGACTTTTTTCACAGAAACTTTAAACCAGTTTTTTCTACTATAGTTGCTGTTTGCCAATCATTTATTTCTATGTCCAGTTATTGTTGTTAATAATTCCACTGCATTGCAAAGGCTTTCTTGGAATATTTACGAACTTTGGTTTTACCTTGTGTGTCATTGAACATGAATCCTCAATGCATACTGTTTGAAACTATTATAAAGCTTTTCTTGAGAAATAAGTAATAAAATAATGAAAAACCTCCCAGGGTCTACCTAAAGTGGTCTTGCTCCCCAGTTTAAAGTAGTGTAATATAATTGTGTTGAAATAATTGGGATCTATATTTGGAGGGAACTGTTTGTCAGAGGGAAGGCCAAATAAATCCGTTTTTCTCCCCATCAGTACTCTCATATTTGAGTGTAATATCCTTGCATCAGGATGCATTAGTACAACCTTAAGCTGCGACCATGTGAATAGCACAAAAACAGGCTGTAAAATTGACAGCACTTAGAAGACAACAGAAGGAAAAGATGTTGGTGATAGATAAAAAGCCGGATTACACTCCTATTTGTTGGAGCAATTTTACCAGAAGTTTGCTGTGCAAAAAACGTGTCCTGCTTGTGCTCTATGTTCAGTTGTTGACCTGATGGTTGCCCATGAATTTAAGTTAAAAAAAATACTTTTTGCAGTTCCTTTGGATGCGTTTTGTCAACACAAGATGCATGTCCTTTTTGGTCCATTCCAGTCAGTGACGTCCTTGGTTGTTGTTGACTGTTCCTACACTCTCCAGAATTCTTGTGCATCTGGTCTTCACAAAATAAGCACATTACAATCCCCAGCTGCTGGGGAACGCAGCAATCACAGCCAAGGCGATGGAAACATGCCACTGGGAGCAGCCCAAAGAAAAACATGTACTGTGCTCTCAAATTCAGAATAACTGTGTATGATTTCAGAAAAATACAGCTCAGGGACAGTCACATTTTATTCGCATCATCCAGAGCAGTTATGTCTGCTCATACTGGCTGTCTGTAGCAGTATAATATGATGAAATACTCTGAAGTGTTTTTTATCGGTTTATTTGGCGTTTGTCACAGCTGCAAACAGTACACCCGCTAAAAATGAAATACTCTATAGGTGGCCTGTGGTAAGAGGAAAACCAGCCCACTATTCTACATTTTCTACCAACTTCTTCTCAACCCAACTGTCTCCAAACAACACAACTCAACTCCTGAGGCCTTTGCTTTAAAAGCAAAACGGCGATGGGGTCAATGGGCAAGTAATGTAGTCATGTTTGTCTGAAAACACCGTGTAACACCGGTAACACTGACTACTGCGACAAGCCTACTGGGAGCTAATTAAAAGTCAGTGGTCATTTTCTCTACTAAAAAGCGGTGGGCATAATCTTAATGTATTTATTTAATCCTATTGAGTCTAAAAAGATTCAATATTCACAGAGTCGTCCCGTGTTGTCCTGAGTTGCAGTGATTGAAGAGAGTGTAATCGCTAATCATCAATCCTGCCGGCAATGAAACAGATATAGCAAAACAACTCTCATTCAGTCTAAATATGATCACATTTCCTCCCGATTTGACACCAGATTGGACAAACGGTCCTGCTATAAATAAACTGTTAATTGCTCTGTAACAATTATTGCTTATCAAGTCATTGTGAATATAATAATTTTGTCTGGCTTTATGATAGCAGCTCCTGGTGGTCAGTCAAAACATGGAGTTAATGAACGAATGAAAAACATCTACATACACTAACATGTACATCATGCCAACATTTGCACACTTTTCTGTGTAAACGTGTGGATATAAGCTTTTCATGTTGAGCTGGTGATTTTGACAGCTGAAATAGCAACTCATTTATTTTAATTCCAAATGACAAAATTAATCAGTTTAATGTTTGTTTTTTTAGTTCATAAAAGTTAATTGTAACATTTTAGTTGTATAAAAATGTCTTATTCAGCGTTTGGTTGTACTTAGCTCCACCGCTTGAAAACGGCAGTCCACAAGCCAATGGGTGACGTCATGGTGTTTACGTCCACTTCTTATATACAGTCTATGCCTATAACCTAGATAATAAAAAGTGTTTACACATTTAATATTCTTTTTTTTAATTTAGTTGTAGCAGTGTAAACTTGTGAAAAGTCTGCTTTTACCAGATAAGGGAAGAACATACACAAACTGTAGCTTCTTTATTTCCCACTATCTGCAGTGTCCATCTTTCCGAGTTGCATGAAGCACACATTTAAAATCATGGAGATTCTGGAGAACCCCCCATCTGCTTACAATAAAAGGCTGTGATTCCCGACCAAAGGAATCAGTGTGCCTCCTCTTTCAAACCTCAATGACTAACTGGTAGCTGCCACCAAGTTGCACAATACATGGCCTACATGGCCCGACTTTGCATATCAATCAGTGAAGCACTGATCATAGAGCTTGTCAAACTGTTGCGCTGCTCATTAAAAGCAGATTTTTCCTTGCCTTCCTTTTTTGAAAATAAACCACCATGCTATTAAACTCTGGAGCTCTGACCAAATCTGATTTTATTGTTGTTAAAATGTTGAAGGAGTCCTCACCAGAATATAAACACCAAGTAATTAGGGTGCACTAAGGAAGTGTATAGCTGCTTGCACAGCCACTTGATTCCTTCTTTTGAGGGCACGATCTCTAACTGAAGAATTTCAGTCAGCTCCTATCACCTCACTGTTTTCATCTTCTGCACTTGGCACTTAAAATGCGTAAATTCACCTTCTTCCTAAATATTCTTTTTGTGGTTGTGTGATTTTTGATTGGCTTATTTTTTTTTTATAAAATAAATCTAAAAACTTTTCTGCATCCACTCAATACTCGCGCTCTAAATGGGTGAAACATACTGCGGGCAATTAAGCACTGAGTGATGGGCTCACACTTGAGACTGCAGGTTAACCTGGGAGAAGGCGGTTCATCTTTCGCACTGCAATGCTGTTTGATAATCAGCGTATGTTTTCACAGCTCAACTCCGCGAAGGGCAGATCTCTGTGGAAAATGCTCCAATTTAAACAAAAGAACAAAGTACTGGCAAAAGCAGGAAGAAAAGCTCCTCCAGTGTGCAATACATTGTGACAGGGGGAGACTTCTAGTGTTTATTTCATTTTCAGTGACACACAAGGCACTTTTTAAATTCAAGAATTGATATTTAAAAACTGAACTTCAAATTAAATGGCACTTTCTATCAAGTACGTGAAATTTCTTTTGTTTAATGGGTGTGTGCGTGGCGGGGATGCTCTATTTACTCACGCTGCGGCATTCTTAAATAGCAAATGGTAAACATGTAATCCCACCCAGTGCCATGTTTATACAGCTGAAGTCGGCATCGGTTATTATTATTATTTATTAATTTCCTACAATAAGGATAACGTTAAACAAATTGAATAGATTATTGTTTACCTGATTTCTCAACTTATCCCTCAACTCTCCAGAGATGTACCTGGTTAGCAGGCCTGCTAGTGCTCAAGACTCCCCTGTTGCTCCAAGAATAATAAGATGATAATCTCATGATAATGAGACAATGTTGGGCACAGAAGTAGGAAGCATACAAACCTTTTTCTTTACGTGGAATGAATGCCGTGCCTGTAGGTGAACTAGGATAGTAGATAGATAATAATAATAATATAACGCGTTAATGCAAATGTGTTTTAAAGACACTAAATGCAATTTCTAGGTTGTAGCGGGTTCAGTTTTAAAGCTAGAGTGAAGATACTGGCATCATATGAAACTAAAAAACCTGAAGTATCCATTGGTACTAGCTTGTCGGGAAAGAGGCTAAATAACGCTCCAAATTTCAAAAGGGTCCCTTGACCTCTGACCTCAAGATATGTGAATGAAAATGGGTTCTATGGGTACCCACGAGTCTCCCCTTTATACTCAAGTCAGCACACTGACATACTCACAGCTGCTGTAGCCTGTTGGGCTGCAGTTTGCCATGTTATGATTTGAGCATATCTTTTTATGCTAGAGACAGTACCTGTGCGGGTTTCTGGACAATATTTGTCATTGTTTTGTGCTTTTAATTCATTTCAAATAATAAATATATACATACATTTGCATAAAGCAGCACATTTTCCCACTCCCATTTTGATAAGAGTATTCAATACTTGACAAATCTCCCGTTAAGGTACATTTTGAACAGATACAAATTGTGCGATTAATTGTGATTAATTATGGACAATCATGTGATTAATCACGATTAAATATTTTAATTGATTGACAGCCCTAGTAAAAACTGTAAATGGTTATACTGAAGGAGGAATAAATAATGTTCTAGTGTCATAAATCTTTTTCATTTAATCGTTAAGAAGTATAATGAACCTTGTATCTTAATCTTAATCATGAAACACTGTATATGCATGCACATAACACAAAAACAAAACGTCAAACAAAACTACATAACACAGAGTCTCTGTTTATCACAGCAGAGCAACGCCTGCTGTATCAAGGTCACAACATAATTATTTTTCCTATGGCAATTACTACACGATATGAAGAAAATAAAAACATAAAAAAACTAATAACATCCACGACTTCTACTGACTAGTTTATGTAATTTCCTTCTCTAAGACTTGCTACTGTCCACAATAAAGAAAGAAAGAAAAAAAAGATTTAATGTGGCACCATCATTTCAGGAATAAACTATTTGTAGAGTGACATTGTTCAAATCATGGATTTCCTCAGTATCACACAGCTTGTCTTTCTCCATTTTCTTTCCACTCATAATGACAACACCCCCCCACCCCTCCAAAACCGATTAGCACCATACAATAGCAGCTGCTGATGTGTTAAAATCAATAACTCCAGAAACACAGTGAGGAAACAAATCAATTATTGTTTAAACACGAGGCTCCGATGTCCAGGAGTCAATACATGAGATGTATTAGCCTACATTGCAGACTGAGACTCATTTTTTCCCCCCCCGTCGGACAGAAAAATCACACGGAGCTCTTTGTCATCTGTGACCCAGTTAGAATCACCGCTGCCGTTATATTACTGCCATTACCCAATGAAATGTGGACTTGAGAAATCGAAATCTCATTTAGTGGAAGAGAAAACTCTGACAATGCTACGTATTGTGATATCACCGGGGGGATAACCACGTGTCCCTGCTTAATAAGTACATTTGATCTCTTCCGTTTATGTGTTTACTCTTCAAATCTTGTTTTCACTCCCTCAATTTGACAAGAGACAGTTTGTGTGATTGTGGCATTTAAGCAGAAATGGATGTTGCTTTTATAGCAGAATAAATAGACTGCCACATTGACCATTTGATTCCTAAAACTTTTGCTTTTTTTGGTTCCTTTGCTGATATCTTTAAGCTTTGCCAGGAGATTATGTGCACACTGACAAACAAATATATTTGTTTTTCCTGGAGGAGAAAAAGGTTCTCAGCAAATGTCAATTTTCCCCTTTTAAGGCTCTCTGTATCCCTGCTTTTACTGCGTTTTTAAAGCTCCTAAATCCTGCTTCAATTAGGTAGCTTAACCACCTACACCTGTGTGAGTGGTGAGGCATTCTGGGAGATGTAGGCCCAATTCCGATTTAGCCCCTACACCTTCTGTGACGGGGTGAATTGTCCAGCGGAAACAGGAACTGTCGTAACTTTTCATAACCATGGTTCTGTATCAGTGTCTTTTGGAAGCGGCAACCGAAGCCTATTAGGGGTGTGAAAAAATATGGGAAGAGGGTGTAGGGACCGGATTGGAATCGGGCCGTCGTGTGTGCAGTAGTGGCTATTTTGTGATGTGGCTGCTGATCCTGTATGGGAATGAAGCACCCCTCTACTACACAATCCCTTGTGATGCCACAACATGTTGAGGTACTGCCACATACTGAGAAATGAAAATAAAAGATTAATCTATATTTTTCTTTGAGGAAAAGTTTTTT
>CAKAKQ010030703.1:0-14219 GCA_916700675.1 Helicolenus avius
CTGGTACCCTGGTGCCAGGTTCCCGTCCTACTTGCTGCTAGGTGGACCAGTTGCTCGAAACATGGGAAGTGGGACAACTTATGAACGAGCGGGAATCGTTGTCTTGAATGGGAGTATTGACGAGTGTCGAGATGGCCTTGTAGCTACATTTGCTTAGCAAGACCGAATGAACTATTCTCTTGAACTGGGACGTCTGCTACTTGCACGGAAGAACAACAAATCAAAGTAGTCGAATCAGGTTTCTGTGACATTGTGTCAGGATTACGTAGCCTACATATATATCAACGTTACATAGTGCAGCAATGGCGCTGGATGAATGAGCGGGGGGGGAGTGATTGAATCAGACTTGAGTCGATACAGACAGCATTCATGTTGTATTTTATTGCTCCCTAGAAAAAAAAGTTTTGGAAACACTGATCTAAAGAACGCCACATACGAGGTAATGTCACTAATTAGTGCTCCTGTTGGGTAATTAGTAAAGCTGTGATAATTACATAATATTCCGCACGTGCCCTGCATTTTTGCTGTAGTTTGAACTTGTGGAAAGTTTAATTCCACCTTTAGAATAAGAACACCCACTTCAATTTACTGAAACAAATCTCAATTGTTTTTCTTTTTATTATGTTGGATGTAAAGGGAATAGGTTGTCAGGCCTGAGCTGATGGAGCGTGATCAGGAAAATCAGTGCTACGTTACATCCTAGCCTGAGGATGTGAGCTAACTTGTTTTTTTAGTCCCTTCCCTTTGATTTGTTTATGAGTCTAATAAGGAGGAAGCCTCCATGTGTGTATGTGCGTGCATGCAGTGTTAATTTAGAGCCCCAGCGCTACAACAGTAGCCATATTTGACGGCGAGTGGCTCTGGCAGCCACGATGAGTTCATAAGTACCCCCTTCTGTCCTCATGTGCATTGTGGGGAGCGCTTGCTCTCCTGACTCTGTCACAGCTGTCTACTCACATCATATAACGTCACGGCGATGCGGCCCACCGCCATGCACACACACACATGCACACTCCTCTTTTGCTCACAAACAGGATGTGACATACTGACGCCCGTCTCGTGATTGGTCGCCTCGTTTCCTATTAGATGAGATCGTAGAAATGAGGTCTAATTGGCAAGAAATGGTCTGTGTCTAATGACGGAGGTCTGTTTCCTACGTCGTGTGTTTGTGTCTGTGTGCGTCTGCCTGCACATCCACGCACTCTGGTAAATTAAATAGAACAGACGTTTCAGAGATAAGTTTTGACTTTGTAATTTTAGCTCTGACACCCAAGTTCTGAGACCGACGCTGAGAGAAAGACAAAATAGACAGACAGGTAGAGGACACTGACTAGATTCAAGGTTTGGCCAATGCAGATATCATCATCTATCTCGTCTCTGTAATTTTATATCGTCATGTCCATAAAGATTGTGATATATTCTGTTTTCTGGAAATTAATTTCAGACACAGTTATGACCAGATGTGAATGTAATCTGGTTAATTAAATACCTGGAAAATCAGGTCACTTCACCACATTCAGGTGCAAATCCTGTAATTCGAATATTGCAATAAATTGGTCCTGCTAACTGATAATGGCCTAAAACAAGCAGAGATATTAAAGAGATAGATGCCATGGTATAGATCGTGTTAAGTTTCACTTTCAGTTGCAATCAGATGTTGGTTTGTGATGTTGGTTTGTGTTGAAGTCACACTTTTCACTAATTTTAAGCACAACCATGTAGTTTTTTCCGAAACCTAACTAAATAGTTTGGATGCTGAAACCTAATGTGACACCATGGAGCGTGACAAAGTGCCAGTATGTGACGCGTTGGGATGAGAATGTATTGCAATACTAGCTGAAAGAACAACACTTTCCCAATTGACACAAATTCCTAAAGATTTTCTCTTTTAGACATTTATTTTTTCCGGTTAGCTACTTCTTCTACCCTGTTTACAGGTGGATTACAGACATACAAGCTTATAGCGCCAACTTCTGACCGAGTTTATTTCAGTACAAACCAGTTGATGGAAATGCGCTTAATTCACATTTCTTCTTTTGCAATATTAAAAGTTTGCTTGATTAAAATTCTCTTGACAATTAAATGGAAAAATGTTTCAACAACCCCCGGACTGAAATGACAGACAGGCAGATATACATACGTCAATAACATACAACAACATCAGCTTGACGAGCAGGTATTGAAGGGAAATATTCACTAGCTTGTTCTATTCAAATGTGAGGCAGACAAGCATGCAGAGAGACAGACAGTCTGTGACCAGCTGGTAACGTTCAGACAGACGGACGGACAGGCAGGCAGGTTTTCAGCACCATGTTCTCTTGTCTGTCCTCCGAGAGCCTCCGTCTCTTCTTACCAGGATGTGTGAAGAACTCAATCACAGCCCCCGGCCCCCAGCTGGGCAGGGTCGCAGTAATTAAACTACATCACTCAGCCTCACGAGAAGGGAGTGTTTCTTCACTTGCTTCTCTTTTTCTCTGCTTTTTACACCTTCATTTTGGCTGTTTTCCTTCACTTTCTTTAAAGGAATAGTTAAAGAAATTCACCTACCAGCACCTTTAAATCTCACAAATCCACAACATGTTGTTTTTACACTTCAGTTTTTGTACCGAATAAACAAACGGTGCTGGTAGGCCGGTTTGGACAAAGGGAGGCTAGCTGTTTGCCCCTGCTTGCATTCTTTATGCTAAGCTAAGCTAACTGGCTGCTGGCTGTAGCTTTACACTTATCGTACAGACATGAGAGTGGTATCAAACTACTTTTTCAAAGTTCAATTCATATTTTTTTAAAGCTCAAAAACAAGCTGCCAAACAAACAGCCCCTGTCTTTGCCTTTGATACCTCTTGTTGCTAATCTGCTAGCAGACAGTTGCCTATTTACGTATCCTGTAGCAACATTAGCATTCTAAATATTTAACGAGTAGTGCTGTTTCTCCTGGTGAGCATGTCAACCGTTGTGTTCAGTCACTTTACACTTCCATTCATGTTTATGAAAGCTCATCCATCGAACCGTGAGAAGGGAAGTTTAATTCAGTTGGAAAAGCTTTAACAGGAAGTGAACATCATTATCAGTCACTTTTTACAGTCATATTTTCTGTCCATTGTTGTTTTTTTGTTGCATGAAGAACAAAAATGAGTAGACGGCGAAATTAAATGAAGCGTGTGTTCCTTTCTGCAGATTTTGATGGACAGCATGAATCACCATTATCTCTGTATTGTTCTGCCATTGTTTCGTCAAGCTTAAATTAGTTCAGGTTCTATTTTTATTCCAGCAAAGAAAGGCTGAATCACCGGATCTGGATGTATAATTGTTGAACCGCACAGGAAGTAGGTACTTTATTGTGTACGTGTGAATTTGTACGCCAACGTGGAAGTCATCTCGCTGTATGAATATGTGTCTTTGTGTTTCATTTTTGTCGCCCGACCTTGAGTGCGAGCAAATAGCTACCTGCTCAGACATGCTTTAACGGTTGTACCTGCGCGTGATAATAGGAAAGTGGCATGTGGCTCTGTGTTTGTGAGCGAGTGACAGACGATAGCATCACCCTCCATATTTCCTGTGCCGGTGTCTGGCGCCCACATGGATATATTGTGGTGATGATAAAGGGATATTAAAACTCATAGCTTCTTCTTGAGGCTGCTCCCTGCCCGACTGTCTGTCTACACAGTCATCAAATCATCCCTTCACAGGCACACGTGCACACGCACACAGACACACATACATACATGTGCGCACTTAGCAGAACAAAGTGAGTTATTGATTGTGGAGGATATAATAAAAAAAACAGCACAGAGGGATGATTCATGTATTTATATCCTCTTTTCATTCGGTTTCTCTTAAGGTCACTGTGGCTTTCTTGCTTGTTTCTCATTTGTCCATCAACGTCATACCCTAACACTAACATTTGTAAATCACTGGTTTGTGTTTGTGTGTTGTATAGTACAATATGCTTATCATTTTGAATACAAATATATCAACTGAATTAGTACAGGAGACATTGATTTTTCCTACCACCAGAGCAGTAGGATTATCTTTTAATGTATTTTAATTGAAGGCAGATGACAAATTCCCATCAAAACATAGTAAACAGTGGTAATTTGGATTATATAAAGCAGCTAAAAGCTGAATATTCTAGGTTTTGATAGGGTGTTGCTAGATGTTTGGTAGGGCATTGACAGGTGGTTGCTGCTTTCTCAGTGTTTGGGTGGGTTACTAGGCTGTCAGGCGGTGGATGCTAGGTGGTTGATATGGTGTTTAATTAGTCTCAAAACCCACACACATAAGAACCAGGTGTTGTTTGGTTGTTTTCAAATAGCTGCAAGATGGATGTATAGAATGGTTACTAATAGCTTTGGGGTAATTTCGAGTGATTGCTATAGGATATGAGGTGCTTTCCATGGTGATTATTGGTGGTTGTGAGGGATTACTGCATGATTGCTAGTAGGGCTGACCCAAATGCTTTGAAGCTTCGACCGTAGCCATGTTAATGGACCTTTAAATCAGTATTCCAATGCTTCGTTGTTGTTTTTTTTAAATATAAGTATGTAATAATAAAGCATAAATCCAGAAATAGCCGATGAAATAAGGAATAATCGCTGTTTGTTGTGTGTAGAGGTGCATATGTGTACAGTAGCTTCGCAGTGGCACTGTGCCGGGCATTGATATGGGGGAGATGGAGACAGACAGACAGAAGAACATGTCAGTCTGCTGCGCCATGCTGCACCGCGAAGCTTTGAATACCTTCGGAAATTTCTCACCGAAGCTTCGAAGCCCAAAAAATGGTATTCGGGACAACCCTAATTGCTAGGGTGTTGTGTGTTTGCTGTAGTCATACAGTACTAATAGTGCAAGTAGTAGTAGTTGCTATAGCAGTAGTCACAGAACGCATTGTGAGAATTGAAATGCAATATTTGCTGAGACATGTAAAGAGACCAAGAAAGAGACTAGTGTGAACGTTTCAGCACCATGGAGAGGGACAATGAAACATTGTTGTGTATCATTAAAGCCACAGGAAAATTGAGATTGGATTTGCAGCTTAATTGCTGTTAATTATGTATATTATCTCGGCATCCGCTGTTACAAATGGCACCGATTGCTGCAGATTGCATTTATGTTGTTATTTTTCTTTACCTCGATTATAATGTCTTTATTTCCTGCATTGTTTTTTTGTTTGGCTTCATTTGGTCACAGAGAAGGGAACACTGGTTCAACTTTGATGTGTTAGGTTGGTTAGTGTTGGACAGTGCAGGATTATTACAGGTGACATTTGGACTTTTTTTCCCCAAGTGACAGAGAAAAAGGAGATTTGTGTGCTGCACGAATTTCAACTAGGACTGGATACAAAACAAACTTTGGACTGTTTAGTTCAGTGGTGTAGTGTTTTTAGTTCTGGTCTATAGGAGCTTATCTCAGTCAATCCATACCATCCTGGCATCTGGATTTCAGTGGTGACAAGGGTCACCTAGATGCTTTATTCAGGCCGTTCTCATACAGTGTTCGTAGCTACACCTACGAAAAGTAATGCACTATAATTTGTGTATATCCCACAATAAAAGCGGTGAATGAGGCGGGGTGGATGTGTAGGTGGAAAAATACCAGACTTTTGACCAGGAGACCGGCGTTCATGTATTTGTCACGTAGCTTATGTCCTTCAGTAATGCCACTTCCAAAGTTATTTTAAGCCAAACCACGATCTTTTCCGAAGCCTAACTAAATAGTTTTGTTGCCTAATCCTAACCAAATTGATCATTTCCTAAACCTGATTAAGTCGTTTTATTGCCTAAACCTGAGGAAGTTGTTTCCTGTGTTGAAAGAAGTTTATTTTGAAAAGACCGTATGCATGTAAGAAACGGAAACTGGCATGTGTTGCTGGATATAAGGCTGAAGGCTGTATTTCTCAGCTGCATCTGGAGCAGCCTTTGATTCTGAACAGGTTTGTCTCTATGAGATCCATTTAGTCTCTGAACTGAGACAACTTCTGTGTGTGACTGTTTAAATACAATAGAAAGAGACATATAGAGTGGGTTTAGATGTTCAGCACCACAAAGAGATACAAGGATTGGATGTTTATTTAAGTCTTCCCAGTAAAGTTTCTCTAAGTGTGAATGCATGTATGCATGTGCATGCTGATGTGTCGGTATTAGAGACTTTTCCTATACACGCTATTTTGCAGTCCTCATCAATATTTCAGCTTTAAGTCATCCCTCAGCTCTGATCTCTCTCTCTCTCTCTTTGTGGTTCCTTCCTCACATTTCTAAATCTCCCCAGTTCCCTATGTGGAGCTGAACATTATAAAACACTATGATAAATAAAAATCACAAAAATACTACGAAATGCTAGCGTTTTGCAAAACGCTCTTGTCCTCCTTGATTTTGAAATCTGGAATGTGCTTCCCTATCACTTTTTTCATGCTTATTGGATTTTAGGTCTCAGCACTCCACCGTGAATCCCACTGTTGAAGCAAAATCTCCGTTACCAAAAAATAAAAATCACTATTTGCATGTGGAAAACATAATGAGACAATTATAAAAAAGGAAAAAAAAGGAAATCCATCATTGTCTGAGAATTTGATCAACTGCAAAGCCTGTGCATGAAATATGTATAAAACAATACATTCTATATTACATAGCAGACACTTTCATCCCAGCAGATTGATTTCACCCGTAATGATAATTCCCATAAAGCACAGATGTGCTTTATCGGTTACCATGCCAACCGGTAACCAGGGAGCGACAAGCGACCTTTCTTGTTTTCTACTTTTTCTTTCTGTGTGTGTGTGTGTGTGTGTGTGTGTGCGTGTGTGTGTGTGTGTGTGTGTGTGTGTGTGTGTGTACTGCATTTCTTTCACTCCGTCATGAGTGTATATGCTACCCTCTATATAAAAGCTATTGTACCCTTGAGGATTTCCTGCCTGCTTTGGGGCTCCCATCGGTACTTTACTGAGAGGTTTACAAAACATACCCATTTGGGATGTTATAAATAATATAATTTATACTCAAATGTGTTTTAAAAAATGCACCATATATCATCTGTTTTTTTTTTCCAACGAAGGGTAAACTAAATTGTAATTCAGTCTGATTATCAGGCTGGTTCTCCCTCTATCATTTCTCTCCACCCATCATTTTATCTCCATCACTGTGCGTCAGATTTGCTGGCGAGATAGCGACACACAATAGAAACTGACATTACAAACAATGACATGGAGTGACTCTGTTTATATGACCTTGCCTTGACCAGAGTGTGTCTGGAGCACACAGCAGTGCAGACTCAAACGAAATGCAAATCCGTTTCAGCCTTGAGTTTAAAATGCTGAATATTTAGGCTTCCTTGAAAGCTGGTATATGCATCCTTATCATCCCTATGTGAATCTACACCTATGAAACAAGGTCTCCCAAATGTGTAGGAATGTCTCTCTGTCTTAGATTCCAGATCAAATTAATATTACTCCTGGCTGCATTTCACTTATCTCTTCACAGTCAATCTTAATTTTATATTCCTCCTCTCTTTCTTGTTAACCTCTCTCTCTCTCTTCTCCTCTCTCCCTCTCTCTCTCTTTAGCCTAGAGCATGTGTTTTTTTTTCTGTGTGTTTCAGTGGAGCACTTAAGTCTCCCCCTCTGTGTACAGCCTGTAATGAGGGCTGCCAGCTGTGTCTCAGTGGCTAGTGCACGCACACACACATACACAAGGACCCGCCACAGTATGTCACTTTTCCACTTGTAGGTAAAAGCAGATATAAAGAGCACATGATGTAATCAGACACACATGGGATCAACCTATATGATGTCTCTGTGTGTGTGTGTAAAGCTTTTCTCGGTTTTACATCATTGCCAATTCAATACATTTGGTTTTTAGACAAAAAAAAAAAAAAAAAAGCAATATGAAGACGTCACTTTGGGCTCTGAAGGACTGTGATTGGCATTTTTCCATTGACATTTAATAGAAAACAAATTAAGTTTATCGCAATTTATGAAAACAGAAACAACAGATTGATTATGAAATAATTGTTAGTTGCAACCTTCTGTTGTGTTTATCAGTGCTACAGTAAAATATTGTGTCATGTGTCTTGTGAAGCCTCATTCACAACGCTGACATTCAAATTCTAAATCAACATTTGAATGCATTTGAATGTGTCTATTCATTCTGTTTCAACCCAGTATTGTGCACAGTTGCAGATAAAGATCAGGCTACACTAATAATATTAGTATCATACTATTTGTAGAATTAGATTCCAGTGGTGCCTGCGTAGGATTGTTTCCGACTTGTGCGATCCAAACGTTTCCAATAATAACTCCAGAGGGTTGTAAAGTCCAAAAGTCAAAATTTATTTAAAAAAAGGTCATTTTCAAAATTCACAACATGTTTTTATCTAACAAAATATTCAGCTTCAATCCATATTTGTTGAAGTTAAAAAAACAACAACATTTTCACTGTTTGTTCTCCCACTCGCCACACAAAGGGAGGCACGCGCCTGTATTAACGAGGCAGTCCAGCAGCAATCTAACTGCACCATAAATTACATTAATATAACCACAATAACAAAAAACACTTTTTTAGGGTGATGACATCATAATGTATGACGTTAGATATTCCAAGCTTCATTCGAAAACCTCAGTAGAAGCTTTGAATGTTAAAAGATGACATTTGGGACAGCGCTTGTCATATTGCAGTGATTTTAAGTGTGCTTATTGGATGTTTGTGTCTCTGTGTGTGTGTTTACAGCATCCTGGCCACGGTGGGTTCGGACTTTGACCTGCGAACGCTGCGAGCTGTGAGAGTGCTGAGACCCCTGAAACTCGTGTCAGGAATCCCAAGTAAGTCACTCAACATTTGAACATATTATCATTTCAAGAATTGTACTGCGGACAAAGTGGTCTGTATAAACTCCAGGAAATGTGATGTACATCATGTTGGTCAGATGTGATCTGACCATTGAGATAAAATTCATTTTTCCATCTTTCTCTTTTTGTTCTTTGCTTTGATATGTTGAGGTGTTCTTTACTTCTCTGTCCTACAGATGTATGTACAGATGTTAATGTAGTAAGCTCGTCTTTGATTGTGTTAAGAAGTTTTCATTTTGGCTTTAAAATTGGAACATTTTTAACAGAATGTTTAAATGAGGAACGTGCACTACAGACTTTTATTGAAGTCAGCTTCAGTAAAGGCTTGAATAGTTAAATGATTATTCTTGTTTATTACAACTTGGGATGAACCATCATTTCGATTGGTAATAATAAAATTGTACTCACTTAACTGCTGAGACCTTTCGAACATTAAAGCATGTAAACATGTTCTAGTAGAAACCCAAAGTACAAGTAAGAACCTGGAAATGAGCATGGTACGTCCCCTTTAACTATCCTTAGAAATAGACAGAGCCCTGCTAACACTCTCCTCCCTCTCCCTCTCCCCCATCTTTTCCTGTCTCGCAGGTCTCCAGGTGGTGTTGAAGTCCATAATGAAAGCCATGGTTCCTCTGCTTCAGATCGGCCTGCTGCTTTTCTTCGCAATCGTCATGTTTGCCATCATCGGGGTGGAGTTTTACATGGGCAAATTCCACACCACCTGCTTCAAGATAGAGACTGGTGAGAGCAACAGCTTGGCCGTGACACGTTGTTTGTACGACAACACTGATTATCGGCCGAGCTGACGCCAGGAAAAACTTTCTCTTCTTTCAGCTGTGTCCCCACATTTGTTACGGAAGAGAACATATATTGCATTGCATATTCATGCAGGCGTACATAAATGATTCATACATTATGTACTGTATATGGCTTATGAGCAGCCGCAGATCCACAATGCTGGCAGGCAGCGTGCCTATATGAACGTAACAAACAAGTGCACAGCAGAATTTCTGACAGCCATTTTTCACTTCTTGATTTTGATGAATGGGGTTTTCACAGTCTTCAGGTTTTGATCGATAGCTTCTGCTGTATCTCAATAGGGATGCTTATGTAGTCGGCCTCCTGATCGAACGCTACCTCAGATGGTGTTAATGAGGTCGCTATTCACTAGTTCTCTCTGCTTCATTAGAAGTGCGTGCTAGTGAGCAGCAGTGATACCTAATGGCTTTCCTCGCTGTGTGAGTGGGAGTTGAGCAGCTTCTCTATAACAATGTTTTGTAAGATTTATCTCCTTAAATATAAATCATGTTTACTTTACATTACTGCTTACCATTTTCCAGTACGTGCCGTAGAGTTTAAGACTTTCTTCGACGTCAGAGTTGGATGGTGATGCAGTTTAATAGCAGATTTATTTGAAAAGTCCACACTTCATAACCTTGTAACCGGGCTAATCGCATGATTGTCCATAGTTAATCAAGATTAAAAATTATTTGCACATTTTTTTTGTGTTCAAAATGTACCTTAAAGGGAGATTTGTCAAGTATTTAATACTCTTATCAACATGGGAGTTGGCAAAAATGCTTTGTCTGACTCCGCTGCGTCACTTTTTGGTCGCAGTAAAACACATGCTTAATGTTGTGAATTAAACAAAAACACTTGTTTAGGTTTAGGCAACAAAACCACTTAATTAGGTTTAGGAAAAAAACAACATGGTTGGGCTTAAAGCCACTATGTTTTTACAGTGAAAATGTGACTTCACGTTGTGAACACTGTACACAAACGAACAGCTGATTGTAAAGTGAAACTTAACGCATGAACATCTGGATGAAAGCTTTGTGTTTGTTGGACCCATGCACCTCTACTCCCACCCAACCTGTGTGTCTCTTTCGCTCTTTAAACTACGTCACCACACTCCTGGTGCACTTTCCCTGTGCGTTTACTGTTGCCGTGGATGGGTTTACCTCGTAGTTAATGGAAAGCACACCGGCGCTAAAGGTTGCCTTGTTTGGCGGTACCGAACGCCGACAGCCGTTATAAAGCCTCAGTATTCGACACCCTGGGAATGAGAACGTGCTGCCTCCCCTATGTCTGAGTAGTAACAAAACCCCATTTCTGATAAGTCACAGCCAGCTTACTATTACAGTGTTATTATTACATGCAACATTATAGTAATTGTAGAAAACACAATTATTCTGCTCGGCTAAAATTACCCATTGTGTGATAAAAACTATGAGACGGCTTTATTCCCCCTCTGCTGGTGTCAGATAGTGTGTGAAGGCGTGACTTGAGGCGTATTGGCTGGGCCAGCTGTAAAATATGTGTGTGTGTGTGTGTGCGTGTTTCAACCCAGTCAGGATGCTCGTAGTGGTGTGAGCAGTTGTGACAGCCTGCTAATGTACAGTACGTGTGTGTGTTTTTGAGTTATTTTAGTCACAGAGACACAGCAGGGTTTGATTGAGCTGAGCAGCACTGATAACAACTTTCTACATGAAGGCCGTTATTTTTTCTTTTTGTGTGTGTATGTATGTGTGTGTGTGTGTGCGTGTGTGTATGAATGAGTGAGTCATAAGCAGGCAATGCTGGGTAAAGACCTTGTGTGCCGTATGTCTGCGTATGTTTGCAGGTTAGTGTTGTGTGTATTCATTGGCTGTCCCTTCACTTGAGCTCAGGGTTTATTCAAGACCTTGGCGACTTTGTCCTTTGCGTGGTGGAAAATAGTTTCTTCTTCTCTTTAATTCTCCCGGCTGAGACTTTAGCCTTTAGCTGAATAATAAACGTCTTGTCATGAGCCATTAATTCAGTTTTATTAAAGAGGAGGATTGAATTTGATAATTTCCCTTGTGACATTAATTAGATTATAGGCAAACCCCACGAAGTCCAAAATTTCTGCAGATTTATATTATCAATGAGTATTTAAATTACTGTATTTTCAATTCACCGGCATCCCGTTTCCACTTGCACTGTGCATCGCTTTGAAATTCTGCCGGTTCACTGAAATATTCATGCCCATTCCTATAAATCTGTTCACATGGAATTGGATGGCAGCATGTTTAATATCAACAACATGACACCGGAAAGCCCACAGCACTATGAAATATGTCCTTGATCTGAACGTTATGCAAGAAAATGACATTTATTTAGATTTTATTGATTTTCATCCGAAACTAAGATTAAAAAATATATATATATTACCCATAATATTTTCATACATCAGACAGAGGTATGTTTTAACCTCTTGTTTTCGTTTTTTTCTCTTTTTTTCTTTAAAATTGTGGGCAAAAATTACAAATTATAAGCGCTACATGTGTTTTGTCAGTAAGAACAGAAAACAATAAATCAAGCTAAATTTGTGTTTTTGCCCCAAAAAAGTTTCTGCCTGTGTTAATTGTACCAAAACAAACAAACAGTTAAAACATACCTGATTCATCTATCAGATCATTTAAACCAATTTATTGAAATTTTCACTGTGACTTTTAAATGTTTAATTTAAAAAAGAAATACCAATAGCAGAAATTAGTTAAAATAAATAAATATAATAATGGATTATTATAAAAAATTATAAATTATTTTGTAAATGTATTCATTTCAATCAGGAACTTCACCGAGTAGAATCAAATAGTGACCAGAGATGTTCCCATATCGTTGGTGAGCACAGAGTCCGGCTGACACAGCACCTGTCAGTGGGAAGCAAAGGGACACATTTCACTGGAGTGACACCAGAGGGATGTTGGCTGTGCAATCTGGCTCTGCAAATCATCGTTAAAACTTGGCACGGCTTGTGATCGTGGCACTATCCCTCATGAAAGTCTGGGTGCACAAGGCATCTGTTATACTCAGCACATTTATTCTTTATTCTGATCCCCATCTGCTGACATGTGCGCCAGCACATTCTTTAAACAAACTCTCTGCACCCTCCGTGTACCCTGGTACCTCATCCCTCTGTCATTTTGTAATCCCCAAAAACTCGAGCACATAGATGGGACACATCTTGCTGAGTTCGACCACATCCTCACTAAGCTGACTAAACCTGAAAACACATCTTTTACAAATTCACAGCAGAGCAGTCAAATCAAATTTCATAGTTCATTGTTCCACGTAAATCCTAGTCGACTAACTCACACTTTGTAGACTAAGTTTAGTTGATTTAATCGACCAATTCTCCACAAAGTATCACAAAAAAGCACCACTTTTGTGTTTACCACATACATTATGTGCTCATAAGTTTCTTGAAAATAAGTCATTCAGCATGAAAAAGCATAAAAAAATCACCAATTGACTAAAGAAATCTTAGTCGTCTAAGACCAAAGCAGCCAATTAGCCCTACTTACCACCATCTAAAAGAAACAGAAACATTCATCTGCACCATCAAAGCTGTAAATTAGCTCAGAGAACTTTACCCTGAAATGTACAGGAAATCAAATGAGAACCTATTTATGTTTTGTTAAGTAACTGTTCTAGTAACTAGATGTTCTGCGTGGAGAAGAGAGGCTGTGATATTGGCTGCTGGCTCGGTGCCTCAGCTCAGATAACAGTGGCGCTCTGTTGGAGCATGCCGCTTAAAAGTGAGCCAAGCCACAGAGCAAAGCTCTAAATTCAGCCGTCCATCTTTGTACCGACCTTCACCTATGGCCACAAGCTTTGTGCAATGGCTGACAGAATGAGGTTGCAGCCACACGCTGCATGATAAGGTTAGAAGGTCAATGGTCATTATTGATAGGAACCAGTTGTGGTGGGTGGGGTAGCAAGATGGATGTCCCAGGGTGATTCCCCTTGGAAGTGTTAACGGCATGACGGATGGCTGATTGTTAGGAGATCATGGGACACATCAGAGCAGCGTGAGACAGCTGGAGAAAGTTGCAGGGGAAAAGGACATTTTGGCTGCTCTGCTGTCTCTGACCCACATTAAACCCGTTGGCATTTGGGGACACTGGAGTCAATCCAGTGGCTTAACCCTCTGAAACCTTTCAGAGTTTGTAGCAGGTTCAGTTTTAGAGTGAAAGAGTGGAGTGAATGTACAGATATCATATGAAACTAGAAAATCTAAGGAATCCATCGGTACCAACTATGTCATACTAGATTGTCGGGAACGAGGATAAATAACGCTCTGAAGTTGCGCGAAATTTTGGCGGAAAACTGGCATGGCCATTTTCAAAGGGATGCTTTGACCTTTGACCTCAGGATTTGTGAATGAAAATGGGTTCTATGGGTACCCACAAGTCTCTCCTTTACAGACATGCAAACCCACACATACAGGTCGGGGCAAAACCATTTCTGCATACTGGGGTCCCTAATCCATCCATCCATCCATCCATCCATCCATCCATCCATCCATCCATCCATCCATCCATCCAATAGACACTTTAGAAGCAGTTTAAATCACCTGA
>CAKAKQ010030705.1:0-10466 GCA_916700675.1 Helicolenus avius
TTATAATGATTTTATCTACAAAACTATAAATAATCAAGTGTTTTCCGAAGGCTCATTAGGTGTTGTCACGCTATTTGCTTGAAAATGAGTCTGTACTGCACATTTCTTGTTTGAGCACAGCTACGAGACGTGTCTTCTTCTGGTCCGACTGTTAGAGGTAGGGGTGATTAAGGAGAATAATTATCGTGGGTCTTGTTCCTGTTTACTGGTTCATTACCAGCTCCACATGCATGACACCGGCGCGGTTTCTGCTCTGACCCTTTACGGTAAAGAGGATTTAATGACTTTAGTGCTCTGCGGCGCATTTTCAAAAACATGTCTGATTTAAACTGCTGTATTTATGGAAGCGTGAATCTTTAGGAGGAGCGCTATAGATACTGCAAAAGAAATCTCTCCTATGCTGGGGATGTCTACTGTACGCCCATTCACCCCTTTGTGGTCCTCAGTGCAGAGGTGCAATGGATGGTAAAGGAGAAAGAGAAAAGCAGGATAATACGGAGAGATGAAAAAGGGAGTATTGCAGAAGGGAATTAGAGCATGGGACATGAAAGACGACGTAAAACAAAAATGGCTTATGAAGAGATGCAGGAACAATGCTAAACAGAAGCAAACAGAATTGGAGGAAGGATTGGAGGGGGATCTGACAGTTGAGAATTAACAACAGCCAGGCGCTGCTGCTGGCTTAACTATTGCATGTCTTCATCACTGAAAGGTTACCATGAACAGTACTGACAGTTCTGCCTACCAGGCTCTGACTGGCATGCTTTACTCATGGCATAGGGAAGAAGAGGGAATAAAGAACAAGTAGAAAATGGAAAGAATGAAAGCAAACAGAAGAGGCAAGAAAAGAGAAGGAAGCATAAAGATGGCGGGAGAGTGAAAGAGATAGGAACGAGGATGAAAAACGGAGGAGAGAGAGCAAAAAGTCAAAGGGAGTGAGGGGACGGAGACCTTAAATGAACACAGCTGACCGTGTGATGCTGAATCATTAGTCCTGGAGTAACAGCTCTCGTCACAGTGCCATTTAGAAAGGGTAAGAAGAGGACAATTGGCCCAGCTGATAACTGCGCTACACAATTACTGTATACAGGCACAGGAAAAAAGTTTTGTTTTCATACAGGGAGTTATATAATATACCCTTCATGGTTGATAACTAAATAAATTCAAACTATTATAGTAACATTATCAGCTTGGCATTGGCCAAAATATCTATATCGTGGTTTCTTTGTCTCTATAACATCCTCAGGTGATATGTTATTACAAGGACTCTTCCACACTTTCTCCCACTTGGGTCTCAGTCAATGAGCTTGAGGAGAATTTCAGTTCTCAAATGACACATGTTATTGATGCCGTTGACCACACTGAGGTAAAGGTAGGAAAAAAAAAAAGTGTTGAAAAGCTGAAGGCAGGTGGCGAAAAAAAATCTCACAAATTAATCCCACATTTTTTTTATCTGTTCTAAATGTACCTTAAAGGGAGATTTGTCAAGTATTTAATACTCTTATCAACATGGGAGTGGATAATTAGTGCTTTTAAAACGATTTTCATTAAAGCGTTGTTATTGCATTAGCTATGGAAGCATCAATTATTACAACTATAAACAGAGACTTTACATTTATAATTGAGAAGCTTAGAAATAAAGTTAGTCTTTTTTCTCTGACATTGCCAAAAACAATAATAATCTGTATATTTGTCAATAATAATAACAAGCTGATGGACCCTCCTTTGCGAAACCCTGAACCTTTATCCACTAAACTACGCAATGAATTAGCTTCATTCTCTATTGACAAAATTCAGAAAATTCAGTTAATCCATATCGAGTTTAGGGTCTTTATTGTCTCTGCATGGAGGGATGTCACAAGAACTGATACTTCGGTCCCAAGTCGATACCAAAATTCTGAAAATGTGACGGTACTGATTTTTCTACAGTATCACACAGATACCAGGACTCAGGGATTCAGGGGACGATAGAAAATGTACCTATTGATTAATTGACCTAGTAAACGCGACCTGGGGATGCATCCTATTTGTTCCCTACATTGTGACCAACACATCTGTGTTGAAATTGGCAGGACCAGAGCTAGTTAACGTTAGCTGTTAGCAGCACAGTCCAGCTTGGCTAAATAAAGGAGCTAACAGCTAACGTTACCAGACTTAAAACCAGAGTTTTATCACGATGAGTTCAGGCTCTGCTCAGTAAAATCGAGTATTAGTATTGAGTATTCTAACGTTATCATAGTGTGTTCAAATTATTATTTTGTAAAGTATAGTTTTTGGTGAGAAACTTGAATAAATCCAGTTGTTTGAAAGAGATGTTTTCACAGCAATATGAAATAGATAATAAGAGAGGGAATTATGACCAGTTTAACTTCCTCCACTAGCTCTAAGTGTTTAATGTTTTTGTTCTTTTCCTTGGTATTGAATTGGTATCAAGAATTGTGGAATTGCATTGGTATTGATATCGACTACTACATTTCTGGTATTGTGACATCCATAATTACCAATTCAATTGCCATGACACAATGTAATCCGATCAGATATAAAACCTTAAGCTTACAAAAATGGCGCGGAGGTCCGCAGGGCTCCATTCTCGGACCTCTTCTGTTCAACATCTACATGCTCCCTCAGATCATAGAAAACAACAACATATCTTAAATAAACATTTAAAAGAAAATAATTTAGGCTTGCTTAAGCTTTTAAAATAAACATTTCAGTCGATCGTGGCAAAAATGTAAAAAAAGAATAAAAAAAACTAAAAAATGCTTCTGTACAGATACTTAAACTTAAACAATTATTTAACTTTATGAATTTATGAGACAGAATCCATGTGTAAAATCTCTTTGTATATATATCTTATCTATGACTAAAAACGTAGTCTGGTTGTTATATTTCTGCTTGCAGCTACGGTGTAATGTAATTTCTTGTGTGTTGGCCTCTAGCCTCCTGTGTAGCAGCCGTGATGCTATGAAAGGCTACGATCAATCATATGTTCCTCAGTTTGACAGAGAATCAATTTCTCAATGCTAATTTCTACTAAGTGATTGACAGTGAATTGCTGCTACTGCTGGAACTTCAGATTGGGAATCGTTTCTTCTCTCTTCCACCCCTTAATTTTAAAGTAATTATAGAATGATCAAAAATCAATTCCCATTCTTGCTTGCATGTTAATATTAAAGTATTGACATCTACACTCTCAGATTGATCTTTCTAAGAAACAAAGGTTACCTTACCGCATTACTGCTTGTTGAAAACAATGGGTTCAAATGCAGGCACTTTTATAATCTGGAACTGATAAAATAAAAAAAAGATAACTGGACTTCACTTCCATCGGGTTGCATTTTATACGTGTTAAGAAGCCTGAAGATGACTAAATCACTTTGCAAATGTGGTTTTCATTAGTCACATTGTAATGGCTCAGAAAACACAGGCAGGCTTGACTTGTATATAGACGTTTTATTTCTTATTTTATTGTTAGTCATTGGTGCTTTTTATATATATATACATCTATTTTTTCACATACTTGTGTACATAATAGTCCTGTCTATTCTTTACTTGTATTTGTCCAGCTTTGTTGTCCTTGTTCCTAGCTGTTATTTCTCTTTCTGTGAAAATACATTAAGAGAAATGCAAACAAAACAGTCAAATGCCTTGTATGTGCACACGTACTTGGCAAATAAATCTGATTCAGATTCTTCAAAAGTACAATAAAGAGACAGATAGGTATGGTACAAGTCTAAGGTCTTTTAATCAGTTCCAAAACTGGCAATGGTCTCAGGTGAGGGGAAGGAGATGATTGCGAAAAGGTGGGAGTGGCTCGATCTGAAATGACATGAGAGTTAGTGATATGGCAGTTAAATACAGAGCAAAAACATGAAAGATGGTCTATATCAGGCTGGACTTGTGACACACGTCTTGGATTTGAAATACAATTCAGTTCCCTGGGGATCTGTGTAGAATGAAACAAAAGATGACAAAGACACATTTGTATGTTATATATATATGTAGATTTGTAACAGAGAAGCAACTGTGCTATAACAAGACTAAGAATCTACAGTCACACTAGAAGTTTAGTGTGTTTACATGTTACCATTTGCAGGTATTTGGTTATAAAACCAAAGTACAAATGATGATGTTGACCTGATGATGGGATGACATTATTACAATTCATCCTGAAGTGGACATGAATGTCTGGACCAAATTTATCAGTAATCCATCCAATAGTAATCTAGACATTTCACTCAAAACCCCCAAAATATCAACCTTGTGGTGGCACTGGAGGAAAAGTCAAGGGTTTATCAAAGTCAGCAGGCTTCATCCTCTGGGAACCATGAATGGTTTCATGGCAACCCATCAAATAGTTGTTGAGAGATTCCTGTTTGGACGAGGGATGTCTGGATTAACCAATTTTGCCATAACCGCGGTTCCATAACCGTAAGAATTGTAGAAGCTATGATATCTATGGTGTCCTGAATACGAATCTTGGGAGTCAGAGAGAGTTGTGCCACTCACCTGAAGCGTTGAGCTGTAAAAATGTCAGAGGGAACTGACATCCCAGCCTTATGTCTGCCAAAAAATGGACTTTAAATTGGCAGTGTGGGAGCATTTTGGATATCCGCACAATGACCAGTTGTTTTGAAAGATGGAAATCAGATTTTGCAAAGCATGCCATTGAAAAATGACTGCAAAGGGTCCACAACTTCGAATAAGTTCCAACATCTTTGAGGTAATCATCCACCTCTTTATGCCCAAGTCAAGGTAAAAAAAAAAATGTAATTAGCTAATAGAGGATTCACTTATATATGGCGATTTTATTTATTTTTTTACGATTTTGAAAACATTTTTTTTCAATGCCAGAATCAATATATTTGCTTAATTTGAGTCTATGAGGAGGTAGAAGGAAGTTAACGCTTTAATTGTTGTAATCCGAGTAACGTGATGTCATATCCTCTCCGTATCCTTCAAACAAAACAAACCGCAGTGAGCCGAAACGACAAAGTAGAAAACAGCGGAGGGTCTGCATGGATAAACCGTCAAAACTGTGATATTGCCTCTGACAATCAACCAAAGTGGTGAACTGGTGATTGCTGAAACAATACCTTGATAAAGCCGCCTCTCTTTACACAACCTCACCTCAATTTGTCACAGAGCGAGCCGTCACAGTCGAGTACCCGTTTGTCCATGCAGAGAGGACATTTCGAGCTGCCTGGACATACAGTAGGAGTAGAGGGATGTGGTCGGCAGCATTTGCATCTTTTCATTCTCGTGCACCGTTGCTTCTCTGCAGATGCGATGAATATGGAATAGCCTCAAGGAGAGCGATTACTACAATAGCTGTCCCTAACTCTGACGCAGTGTGTAAAGTCATTGTAGCATGTTAGTGCAAATATGAATGAAATCTTTTCAGAGATATCCAACGTCCTGCCGTCTTCTGCAAGGCCAGGTTACTGGAATATTGTGGCCTGCAGTTATTTGATGTTCAACAAACCTTGGATTTATGTTGCTGTCTCACTTAAAACATACATGCGTGCAAAATCCCCAAATCACCATGAGGGCTGTGGTAGGGGGAACATTGATTCACATAACAATTCTACGTTTCTGAATCAATTCAATAAAATCATTTTGTTATAATTAGCTTTACAAGATGAAGGTGAATTCTTTTATGAATACTAGTACGCTGTCACCCCGAGACAAACATGTTTACAAATCATTACAGTTGTTTCATATTGCAATTCAGTGGACTAAAACCACAAGTGAATGATTTGGAACACCGTGTACTAGAATAAAGGACTTTAAACACTGGGGGTGTGACGAATAAACAACACGAAAATATGAAATACTCGCTTGCAAAACGTTTGCATCGAAACTGTTATTAACAGCAGTGATGTGGATTTGCGACAGCTGCTTTCAATAAAAGGTTTGAATAGATTCGCGCAGGCAGATGGCCAAAACTGTGATCCTATTGGCCCAGAGCATCTGAGGTAAATTGTCCTATAAACTAAACTAACGTAAACTGTTTTAGTTTCAGCAAATTGCTCTGAATGATTTTGCCATTGGTGAACAGTTACGCAGTAGGGCTTTTATTGTGAAAGGTAAGAACAGAAGGAGTGGATCTGGTCTAAGCAGCCTTTGTCAAGGTTGAAAGGAGTAATAAAGTTTGCCATCTTGGTTCGGACTATGGAGCGTCTGTATTGAATATGTCCGTTCCGCGCAACGTGATTGGTTGATGCCTTTATTCACGGTGCAAAAGCTCAGAAAAATCAACCGTTGCTTTTTCGCGTTCTGTGTGAAAGTACTCATGACAAAAACAACAGCTTGAAAAAAAAAATATATATTGGCGTGCCAATTAATCGCACCAAAAAAATACCCCTGGTGTGTAAAGGCCTTTAGAGCATGAAAATAAAGCCTCTTTTCTCCTTTTTGAATCGAGAATAAAATCCTAACACCATCTAAATCAAATTGAATCACAAGATTCCCAAAGGTTCCCAGTGAAGCCTGCCTACCTGTCTGGCAGCGTGAGAGGAAGTTACATTATAGATAACAAGATGTGTGAAGTTTCTCAGCTGCTGCTGACAAATGGAACAAGATCTAATTAACGCCTCTTAAAGTCATTATTCCGAATCAGAAACATTTCCATGACTCAAAAGTATGATGTCAGACCGACATGGTGATGCATACTAAATGCCACAAACCATTACGTTTAACAAAATATCCTTATTTTCATTTCATTATTGCATGATTTTAAATTTATCAACAACCCTTAAAGACCTTTTGGTTTGATTCTCAAGGTAAAACACATTCCACTGTAATTAACCTTAGAAGATGAATACTCACATTAAGGTTAGTGTACTAAAGAACAGAGATTTAACAAAGTGAAATACCACTTACAGTCAGTCTAAACTGAATGGATACCACAGTTTTGTTTTCTTATTTGGATCTCATGGGATACACATGGATGAAAACGCAACATATAACATCACATAAAAGAAAAGAAGAAGTGACTTGCTGATAGCGTGGAGCAAAATTAAGCCGAAAGAATATCCTTTCCACTATCTGTGCTGAGGAAATGTGAAAGGATGTGATGCTTGCGCCGCATCCACGGGATCTAAAATAGCTTTTCACCATATTGCACTCACAGGAGAGAAGAGGCACTTCATACATACAAGAACAAAACAGATAAGATCGCCTCGGGCATTGAATTAGGACCGAATTAGCCTCCTCTCTTCTCCTCCCGTGTTATTTCCGTGCAGCCGCTCATGGCATAGTAAACCAAATAATCCACTCGTTATCACAAAGCACATCATTATACGGTAATAGCCTATCCATGTTGACACACCATTAGGCAGAGGGAGTTTGGGTAATGTGCTTTACCACCATTTCTAGATTCCTCTTCGTCTCAGGGGACGAACGCCGAAGCCAGTGTGAAAATGAAGAAGTGAACTACAGTATACATGTAATGCCATTTTTTTTTTAATGAAAGCGTGTTTTTAAGGCATTATTAAAAATGACTTATAACCTTCATTATTCTGATTTGGTAATGATAGGTGAGTTGTGATATGACAGGACTCTACTAACGGAGCAAAACTGCACTTTGTGATTCACCATTTGACGAAAGGAAAAGTGAAGAAGTAGAGAGAAACAAAGTGAAAAACATGCAGGTGAGAGTTTGATTAAGAAAGAAAGAGAGTAAAAGCTGTTTCACACCAAGCACGGATTTTCGTCTGAACAATTTGCACGGAAATTGTGCGAGGATCCAAATATTCAGACAGACCTCGATTTCAGCAGAATCAGCCTGCGGAAACATACTGTAAATTTGACCAATGAAATCGTTTAATCCAACTGATTGCCGACATTCTGCACAATATTTTGCCATGTGCTTCTGTTTGTTGCACAGAGAGTTTGTATTTCCAGATCCGTGGAACAATGGGCCTTTGTTTTCAGGATAACGGACTGTCGGACAAATGGACTTTTTTCGATCCAAATTTATTGGTGTTTCGGAATAGCAATGGGCCGTCCCACCTTCTCAACAGCCAATCATATAAGACAAACACTACCACTTCAACAACTTAATAAAGGGCGAAATATGGCTTGAGATCATCTAGCAGCTGGGATACGATGAAGTGTTGGTCACCGAATGAGGCTAGCCACAACGGCAAGTGTTAGCATCAAATTTGGGGTCCGATTAGTTCATGTATTGTCTATTTAACGTTAGCCCCTTAGACATTCTCTGTCTGGATAGGTTTTTGTAGTAGGAAACTCATTGACGGAAATGGAAGACGGCAACGTGGATAATTCGCACCGGATCCAGTTGTCAATGTGGAAAATTTGCATGCAGATTATCCACATTCCCGCACTGCATTTTTGCATCGTATTGGTGAGAAACGGCTTTAAGGGGGAAGGAGGCAATAGAGGGATGGAAACGGAATAAAAAAAACAAGTGGGGGAGAGGCAGAGCAAGAAAGAGAAATGGATTAAGTGTAAAATGAACCTCTGGAGGAGGAGATGTTCCTCTAGCTTTGATGCTGCCATTCAGGTCTGCTTCCTCTGACCTGGCAGACAGTGCGTTACCACACACTCCGGTTCACCGTACGGAGACCGGAGGCACCTTTGGCCGGCTACTTTTCGAATTGCATAACTGAAGTCAAACTGATTTTCGGGGAGGTGGAAAATAATTCCGAATCAAAATTTGAATCCAGTGGAAAAGTTCAGCCCCTTTGATGAGAAGGTGGTTTGGAATGATAGTTCACTTTGGCATGACTTTCTTTCTACCCTATCTTTTTGAAGCAGTCAGTCGCCCAAATTAGCTTTTCTCTTCTAATGTGGAATTAGTCATTTCCCCTTGCTCTACAATCTCTGTTGCTGGTAGAAAAATGAAATCAGGAATGTTTCACAGATTTGTCCCTGAAAAGCTCAGCTCTCTCCAGTCTACTGCGCACTGTGAGTGATCTTCAGAGAGTGTTTTACATATAAATACGATGATGCGGTCGCTCTACTGTAGTCGTACTGTATGCATAATGATTGAATGGCTGCTGAGCACAACTGTGGGAGGCACTCTATCTTCAGGCTATCAATTCTCTCTCTTTTTTCTCTCATGCAAACACACTATCACTTCTTTTTTTTTCAGATAATGGTTGGATTATGCACAGACACTGTGGGTGGACAGAAAGCTTCTCTCTGCAACTGGCTGAGTTCGTTTTAGTGTTTCATCCCTCAAAAGAGAAGATTTATACCCCTTAAAAAATCTTCTTAAAAGTTTCACATACAAGGAGACGTTTTTAACTAATTAACTAACTATCTGTTTGTCTCAATTAAGTCTGTAGAAGAGCACTTCTGAACATATTACAATATATCAGACGTGAATATTTTTCTTAAAATCCTAAAATTAGAGCAGTTCCTTATCAGATTGCCAAACGCTTCAGAGACCCATTCTGCTTGATATTAATTTGATTTCACACTTCATTCAGAGAGAGGGACAGTAAGGTATAAATAGAGGGAAACAGAAAGGAAGAAAGGAGATAAAAATAGGATGACAGAGATCAAGAGAGAGGGACAGCGAGGTAAATAGAGGGGAGAGAATGACAGAAGAAGAGAGACACTGGGCGTAAAAGGTGCAGTGCCACCATGAAAACGTTCACTCGTACTGAGATAGACCTCATGAATCTGAGTCCTCGATAAAGCAGCTTCTCACCAGCTGGGACAATGTTTCATAAACAACATAATGGCATTTTTTAAAATATATAGCAAAGCAAGGAAAATGCCAAACAAGTGTTCAAGTGTTCACCAACTGACGGACTAACGGTCATTTTGCCTTTGCAAGAGCCGCGCTACGACAAAGTACTGTAAATACAGGATGTAGGGTTAATTCAGTAGGTCACTACATTACGCTAGAAATGAATATAACTTTCAGCAAGATACGTTATAATGGGATTTCTGAGCTACATCAGCTCTCACACAGAACAATTATTAGATGTGGAGTTCAAATGAGATCATCTGCTGGATCATAAGTCTGACATTATAACACTTCATTGTCTACATATATAAGTCATAATTCACCTTCACACACTGGTGAACACCTTCACACTGGCATTTAATATACATATGAGGCATTTTTACTGTGAGCAGAATCTGAAATATTGATACTACCATCTGATATCAAATAAGATAATAGTAATCTTGGCTGACAGGCTCATACTGTATGCCTGTGTACATTACAATAAGTGTGTTTCCATCCACCTTTATGAGCATCTTATGAGCATCATGTGACTGGTGCTCTTTGAAATGTTCTCTATTCGATATCCAGAGTATTAATATAGTAGCAGACAACTGTTTGCTATGTAGAGATATAGAAGAGTAATGTCTACCTGAGCAGAGAATGAAGTCGCTCTTCCTCTGTGTGTGTTCTAATACGAGCTTCTCTGTGCTTTGTTGACATAGCCGGGCTGGTCGTGCATACCTTTTAGTGCATGTTC
>CAKAKQ010030712.1:0-14310 GCA_916700675.1 Helicolenus avius
ACTGTAAGACCCAGGGCATGATGGGAAACGCCTGGCTGTCGCCTGATCAAAGAGCTCTTAGTTCTTGCAACCACCACGTGTTGTAGGAAGTACTAACTTTCTGTATAATTATAATATTTAACATTAGCTTGTAGGTTATTAGTTGTGCAATGAAGGTTTCATCTGTTAACAAATACATCCTGCGTGGTTGATAATAATAATATTACTAAAGAAGGTTATTTATAAGCACATCAAAATGAGTGCTCATTTTTTGCTTTACTAGGCAGACACTTTATCATTCTTATTGGTTAATTCCTGGCAATGCTGTCATGCAATATTTGGTTCTGCTCTTGGGGATGCTCCCTGTTGAGGTAATGTGGCATAACCGCTTAGAATACACAGCAATATAATAAATTACATGTAGGGAACATTATGAGTAACCCCCCACAGTAAGAATCATCATAGAAATAAGAAGCCTGCAGGGTGCACACAAACAGAGGAGAAGCAAAGCAGGTGGAGGCTGGTGGTGGTGGAGAAGGCAAATTGGTAGCAGGGGTAAATAGCAGTAAAAAACAGCATGTCAATAAACAGAGTAAATGTGAGAATGAAGATTTATAAATGCAAATAAGTGCAGTAAAATAGGAAGGGTGTGGTAAGGTAGCTCTCAGCTGTCACAGCAGCACAACTTTGACTTCAAGTGTCCTGCCAAGTCATTAGCTGCTTTTCGCATTGCTGCTTCTAGTGATGGATGTGATGAAGTTACACTTTATTACACGCTGCAGGGAATCCATCCTTTGCATCTTTATCCAACTGTTTAAGAGAAGCAAACTGCCACAGCACCAGGGCCAGGAATAACTCCAGTAGTCAGGCAGCTGCGAGCCACGGTCAAAGGAAATGAAGTGTTTCAATATTCCTGGATAAAACAAATGATTACACTTGCATTGTGCCAGACAAAAGTAAAGTAAGAACTCAAAAAGACAGACATTTTTGTTTTCAGTTTGCTGTGTTTCTTTACAAGACGGTTTCTGGGAAAATGGTTTAATATTTGATACTGTCAGTTTCACTGAAGCAGTTTATCAGCAGTGGTAGCACACATCATTCTCAACAGTCGGTGTTCTCGCAGCTAACATCAAACATGTTCCAATAGACCTTCCTCACTGTGGACATTTTGAATTGTAACACACAGCTGTGACTGCTAACAATAACAATGGCTGCAATCCATTAAACCTGCAGTAGGCAGAAAGGTTTTGGCGTCATTGGACAAAGATTCCATAATAACCTTTCAGCATATTGTGATTCAAGAGTTCTGAGAGAAAACTAGACTTCTGCTCCTCCTCATGGCTCTGTTTTCAGGCTTTAAAAAATCTAGCCCGTGACGGGAGACTTCGACCAATCACAGGTCATTTCAGAGCGAGAGCGTTGCCATTGGCTGTGCTCTGCCTGGTGGGCGGTGCTTGGTATTTCCTCAACAGATCTCAACATGGCTGCTGGGTCACAAACTTTCTAATTTTACAGCTAAACAGTACACTACAAGATATTTCTGAAAACAGTTGAGGAGAGAAATAGGCATCAGAGTAACAGAATATTGATTCATATTTGATCAGCGCTGCCTAGTTTGACCGTTTGATCGGAGTTTGCGAGTGATTGACAGTTGCTCAGAGACGGCAGGCTCCAGCTCGGTTCTGATTGGTTGTTTTCCTCCGGTCTGTGAAATCTTGCAGATGCCATCGGGAGTACCGGAGCATACAGAGGCACATGATTTTTTTTCAAATGACCTGTCTCATGCACTACTGTCAGGATATAGTGACCGTTTTATAAAAATATATATATTTTTTAATCATTTTTGCTCCATTTCTACCCACTGCAGCTTTAAGGTGTTCCAGTCCCAGAGCCCCGGCATTGTACATGTTGTCTCACTGGCTTCACTTGCTAGAACACTTAAACAGGCAAAGCCATAATTAATATTATTAGTTGCATCTGCACTTCTTCTAATATTACAAGTCAAAATGTCAGCTGTAAGAAAAGTCTACTTTAATTATTTCTTCTTGCATTTGTAAGGAACATTACGTTTATTACATTTAGTAAATTATTTTTTAACTACATATCCTATTGTACAAAGCACATTTTAGTTTGAACTTTTAAGGTTACAGCTGTTACATTATCCTTGACATCTGTTTTTCAGGGGCATTTTTGACATCTATTTTTGAACATGAATGTGTATCAACGTGTGTTAGAGTGAAACAAAACGTCTGTAGAGCAGTGTTAAGAATTGCTAAGATGTATTTAATGACTTGGCAGCAAAATTGTTGAAATGCTCCTTTAATTATGTTACTGACTACATGATAGTCAATAGCTTAATCAGTCTCTGGAGAAAGACAGTTTCTTGACCAGTGTGCCAAGTTGAGCATGGAGTGAATCTGTAACTTTATTTTTTGTTCCAAGTAAACCTTTTAAATGGAGTTACTGCCTCTGAAGATTAATTTCCTGTAAGGCTTATTGCCAATCCACAGACTGTAACAGTAGTGGTAAAGTGGATTACTGGACAGAGAGAAGACTGCCACTACAAAGTCAAAGACTAGCATCGTTTCTGGTTGTGACTCACAAAGCAAATTGAAAAAGAAAAACATACCAAGTTGTAGATGATCAAGGATGGACATGAAGAGGGAGTCTGAAGCTGGATCTCAGTCTCAGAGTAATAGAAATATTGATGAGTAGATGTAATGGTAAGATCAAGCAGCAGCCCCCATGGTCAGAGTTCTCTCTCTGATCATACAAAATGCAAAGCAGAGAAAAGCATCAGCAACAGAAAAGAAAGGAAGAAAGAGAACAACAAAAAATGTGAAATGCAGCTTTAACCAGTAACAACAGGATTCAACATCTGTCTGTTTCCTCCCAGACATCTCTGTAATGTGGGTGAGAGTGTAGAACTAAACAATGGATCCTGTTTGCACATCACACTGTCACTCCTAAAGTATTAGCGAGTAGGCAAGGTTCTTCATGTTGTTGTAAATAAAGACAGCATTGCTTCTCAACTTCAATTTTCTGTTTGTATTTTATATTTTTCTACATCTTTCATGCATCATGTAGGCTGTGTAAACAATCCACTGGATTTGACGAAACTTATGGCTACATCTTTCCACTAGATTTCAGCATTACTGTAAATGTTACATTAAAGGGACAGTGTGTAGGATTTGGCAGCATCTAGTGGTCTGGTTGCAGATTGCAACCAACTGAGTACCCCTCCACTCACTCCTCCTTTTCTAAGACTGCGGTAACGTGAGCAGCAGAGTGCAAAATCGTGGTAACTCCGTTCGCCTCGTTTGTCTGTTCTGGGCTAATGTACAAACATGTCGGAGCAACATGGCGGACTGCGTGAAGAGGACCCGCTCCCTATGCAGATATGAAGGGCTCATTCTAAGCTAATGAAAACACAATTATTCTTGGATTCAGGTGATTATACACTAATGAAAACATACAGTAGTTATGAATATTATATTCCATTTCTGCTAATAGATCCCCCGAAATGTTACACACTGTTCCTTTAACTGTCCCAATTGGGAACCACAAGTATACTGTAGCTCAGAACAAGGTGACTGGACATTATGGGTAAAAAGAGACGGTGTGTTCACGGTTACCTTGTTTTGAAAAAGAAGCAAAGGACGAAAGACTGCTTAAAATTCATAAACATGTCATTCAAAAGGTTAGGAACGCATATTTTTGACTCACTGAAGTTTTATTTTTTTCCATGATCAAAAGACTGTGTCTATACCACCACAGTAAATTGTACACCATTTACTGTACATTACAACGAGAGCACTGAAAACAGAAAAGTGAAAGAACCTTTGGTTCCCGGACACATGTATGAAAAGCAGACTTTACAGCAGGAGTATCAACAATTTTAAAATAGAAATTTAAAATAGTTAGAACACAGTTGAGTACAAGAATAGCACATTTTGATAAAGATTTCCTCATAACCCACAGTAACAATAGCGGTATCAGAGATTGTTCTTTGCCTTCATTCAGCATTTTTTTTTTAATGGTCATAAAATACAAAATACTATTGTATATTTGAGAAAGAATACTGCCCCGTAAGGAGCAAGAGGAATAATATTTTGAGTAAAAATGTGAACAGCAATAAACCACGTGATGTAGAAATATACTGCCTGTCAGATGTACCAAACTCCACCTCAGTGGAGCATAAAATGAATCCAAGATGTAAAGAGCAAGAGATGAAATATGCAAGTGTTGAAGCTGTGGCAGATTTACACTGTTACTGTCTGTTTGGTTGCAGAAAGTCAATCTATGTTCAGTTTATTTTTTTCAGGTAGGAGACATCAGAATATATGAGCACAAACTTAAAGGGATAGTTTGGATGTTTTGAAGTGGGGTTGTATGAGGTACTGTGATCCATAGTCAATGTATTACCTACAGTAGATTACGATTGACACGCCCCCAGTTTAGAGAAACAGACAGGAACAACGACGCGGAGCAAAGCAATACAGTGATGTGGACGGAGACAGCAGAAAAACAGATTTTAGCCATCTAAAAGAAAGGCTCACCTACAAAAATTGTCGTTTAAGTGTACGCTATATTTAGAATATTTTCCAACTATACTGTTTTTGTCATCTGATCCTCCTGGCTTTGGAGAGAGCAGAGATAAGTTTTACTTTCAGTTCAGTTCCCCGTCGGAAAGGAGAAGGGAAGGGCTTTCTGACAGCAAGATAAAGCGGTGAAAATATTCTAAATATAGTGTACACTTAAACGGATATTGATTTTTTTAGGTGAGTCTTTCTTTCAGGTGGTTAAAATAAGTTTTTCTGCTGTTCCCGTCCACAGCACTGTATTGCTTTGCTCTGGTGCCGGTGCTCCTGTCTGTTTCTCCAAACTGGGGGCGTGCCGACGTCATCTACTGTTAATAATACACTGACTATGGATAAGTATCTCATACAATCCCACTTCGAAACACCCAAACTATCCCTTTAAACCTGAGTGCCTTGGATATTATATCTGCTGCCGGATTTACAGTACAATGTAAATAATCATTTGCCTCTTTAGTGTAATGTGTCCCCAAACGTAATTTTAAATATATCTGGACAATAACTAAAATGTTGTCTGATGATGTGAACTTTGGATTGTTATGTTCTGGAGGTTTTGCTATCTAATCAGTCTAAATGAAGTCCGCATTAGACGACTGAATTGAAAGTAGCTACCAAGAATTAACTCCAATGCATGTGAGAAATTCAAGCTCAGCTCATAGTGTGGCCAACGCATAACACTGGAATCAGTCTTCAAAAGGCACAATAAAGTATGTACAGCTATATCTCATCCACCACAGACTTCAAAGTAAAGTGCACCATCATCCTATACATTCACATACGTGACACTGTGACACAATATCGTATATGGTACACAGCACAGTGTAACGTGCCTTTGCCCCGTTCATGTCCAATTGTTTTGTGTGGAAACAAGAGATATTCCTTCTTGTGATGCTAATTTATGTGCTTGCAGCTCCACATAAAGTATGGAGCCAATACTGTTGAAATTGTCGCAAAGGAAAACAAAATGTAATAAATACATAAATAACAAAATAAATATTATATTGTGACGTGCATGTTATTTTTAATTCAGTAGCTATATAAGCAGTATTCATGCTCGAGGAAGAGTGTGACATTTTTGTGTGGCAGATTACATAAAATCCAGTCAACTTTTAAAACTTACAGATGTGTAATTGTTAGTTATAATTTACAGATAAAGAAATGTTAAATTTCTCTAACTACTACATAAAGGAACAGTGTTTGTTTTCATAATGCCATTACAGTACAAAATGACTATAGTTATCAAAACAAATGAATTGGATTTTGAAAGTGGATCACTCTTTGTGCTTGTTTTCCTCCACTGACCAAGACCATCCCAAGGTCCCACCCCCCCACACACACACTTACACACAAAACTTGAGGCGCCCATAAAGCATTTTGGGATATGCAGGACTTCCAAGGTACCTGGTGATTTGGAGATCTCAAACCAGCCCCAAGGATACATGAACAGCCCTTGTTGAGAGGACAGATGGACCAGTTCTCCACTGACCTTCAGGCTGGGATCTATTCACAGGCTAACTTGCTGTCAAAGCTGGAGAGGGCAATGGCAAAGGCTTGCAGGGCACACATTGGGTAGTTATAGTCCATGGTGAAGACGTCCTCTGCCACACGGCCAAACTGCATCACAATGTAGTCAGCTGCAGAGGAGAAACAAGGAAACAACAAGGACAGGGAAGTACTCTATTATCAATTTAGGACCATTTTAGGACGAGGGGAGCACATTTGTCTTTGTTCGATAACATTAAAAGTAAAGTTAGGCTGTGCTGTCGGCTTCCCAACTCATTTTAAAAAAGACAGAAAAAGAGAGAGATTGTGCGGGTGAGCTGAGCGTGAAGAGACAGAGAGAGAAACATAGCGTGGCGGTGCTGTGAATGAGAGAAAGAAAAGATATTTTCTGATTGTTTCACAGCGGTAAAGTTCTAAAGCACAAATAAATAACCATAAAAAGCTCAACAGATGATTTACTGTGGAGACAGATGCTCTTAGTTTCATTCTCCTCGTCTGCATTTCATTCATTACATCCATTATGCATCAGTAAATACTATGCAGCAGTAAATGTCACCGAGATAAAACCTTTTTTTCCAATGTGTTTTTTCGATGAAACGGGCGGACACACTGAACTCCAGGCTGCAGAGTGTGTTTACCTCTGTGACCACCAGCAGCCCTCGTCACATGTCATGTTGCTTTTTCATACGTCAGTGGAATAATTTGCCTAATCTTCGCAAGTCTTTAGACCGCGTTGGAAACGCAGACGACAATGGGCTAAAGGAACCTTTTAGTTCTTTGAAAAGTAGTTCCAGGGACTAAAAGGCCCAGGAACTTTTGGTGGAAACCCATCTTTAGTTATTATTCCACCCTTTGAAATAGACAGTAACAAAAACAATAAGGCTTGCCTGCTTGCCCAGTGAAAGTGAAATGCGAGTAAATCTAGGAACTCGCTTGCCCGATTGGTAAAGTGGTAAAAAAATAATTAATCACATTGTTTTTTTTTCCAGAGCTGATGATGGAAGTAGCTAAGGAGTGAGCTATCTTATATATTGTTTGTTGTTTTAACAGTTTTGTTGTTTTCAATTGTGCTCTATAAATAAACTAAACTTGAAATTTGAGCCATCCCTCTTCTTTCTCACCACTATTAAGAGATGGACATGCACAGTACTGATCGATCACTCATGAGAAAATGGCAGCAGGTAAAGACAAAGTTTATGAGCTGAAATGCAAGCGAGCATTTCAATTATCCTGGAAACAGGAGTTGAGTTGGGTGGCGTTAGAGGATGTGGGCGAAACACCAACTATGTATTGCGTACTTTGCAGCAAGTTTGAGAGCAGGGCTGATAAAACATGACAATTAACTTTAGTCTTTCTTATCATTTGATAACTACTAATAAATAAAACAAGTAGATTTCTGACAAACTTGCCTGGAAAAAAAGGAGAGGGTGTGCTGAACTAAAACCTACCATGGATTGGGTGTTTTGTACAGCACAACATGACTATAACATGGCAAATGTACCCTGTTAAATGTATTTAATATTAAATCTCAAACAGTTTAAAGGTATGGAACTCACGGTCATTATCGTGAATGATTTGGAAATTCTTGACGGAGGCCTGAGTGACTCTGCCGTGGAAGTTGAGCACATAGGATTGTGTGTCATCGTTCCACACGGGCGTCTTGTTGTGAAGTTCAATCACGCTCTCTGTGTTCTTGTTCTGCCACCTGGCCAGCAGCGACTCATGGTCCTGTAGTGAAAAATGAAATAGAGTAGCTTCAAAAAGGGACATCATATTAATCAGATCAATTATATATATAAGTATAAGAAGAGGTTGAATTGGTCAGCACAGACGTGGCTGTTGAGAAATAAGGTCACACATACATTTCGTGGACGAATAGAAACTCTCTCGTGGTCCATGTTCATTCCAGGAATGATGACGCTCATTTTGCGAGGTCCTTTGAATCCTAAAACATTGGTTTCCTAGAGTGGAAAGATGATAAACTGCACTGTAAGCATGTTCACCCACCGATACCCACATCATAATTAAGCAAATGTTATGTCATTGTGGATTATTAATAGTTATCTCTGTCTGCCATGAAGGTTAAGGCCATTCTCCTTTATAAATATTCAATCGGATTTATACATGCATAGATGATAATTTGATTTCAACCTGATTATGGCGATGCCCTGACTGCTCCGTTTGTTGCCTGAATGTCTTTATCTGATTATCTGAGTTAGACTCTAAATGCAGCTGTGCATTTCAAAAGGCCACCAGACACATTAACCTGGATGTTGTATTTTCAGAGCAGATGTAATTACATATACAGTAGCTCTTCTGCTGGCTCCTTTAGACATCTGATATTTAATCATTCCATGTTAAGTGTGTTATTAGAAAAATTACATTACCATAAACCATGTAAGCCATAATCAAGTATTGTATCTTTATGTGACATTTGTCATCAAAGTTATGAAACACTAAGTACAGCTTGGAGTTAAGGAGCATTTTGACCGACTCACATAGCAAATGGCTGCTAGCTCTTGACGCAGGTTGCTAGCTTCAATGCTAGTGGTGCTCTTCATGGGGTTCAGGCCGCTGTCGTATACAGTGAACTTAGTTCCCATGAGGTTAGACCTGCAAGGAAAACACAACAGACTGAAGAGGTCTGTAGATGTAACTAGCTATCTAATCAACTGATACCATGGAGGAAACAGCCAAACCTTTTCTTTTAGTGCCAATTTATAATATATAAAACTACTCCGCTCCGGGTCACTCTGATTGTTGAACAGTAATAGAGTTGTTGTGCTCTAATGGAGGATTGACAGCCTGGCTTCCCAGCAGGATGTTGGTCAGATCCAGATCCTGACAGTGGGTCACCGCACCACAGAGGGAAGCAAGTGGCTAGAGCTTTGCCTTTAAGTGGCTTCCTACCCTAGATGAAGCTTGAAACAGCTTGCTCATGACTATTTACTACGGAAACAGAAAGTGTACCTTGAAGAAAGCGTGACCTCACTGTATGAAATGACCTGTGGTGACCTCTATGATAATCACAGCCTCAGGAAACTTAACAGCCACACACTAGAGACCTAAGACATTCAGAGGATGGATGGCTTTCCTAGGTATACTGACAATAAGGGGGTTTCTGAGCAGTTTCCAGAACAGAAGTGCTCGCCAACCAATCAACGAAAAATGCAATTCTTGCAGAAATCTCAAAATGTCAAAAGTTTTTTAAACCAAATCACAGCATGGCTTTTTCTATGGTGTTCCTCAAGGTCTTGGTGTCTTAATGTGGTATTTTGGAGGGATTATTTACAATTTTTTATCAATTTTCGAGTGGTAAAAAAGGTTAAATTTAGCACCAAATCTGTGTAACAAATGGTATCAACCCCAAAATTGCTGAAACAACTTATGAGACAAAATAGAGCATGGGAATGGAAATCATATACTTCTATCATAATGTTCTCTTATACACTTTTACAATTTATTTCAATGAATGAATGAATTCATTTGTATTTCTGATTTATGACTATAACCACACAGACACACAGTGCTGAGCTGCATCTCAAATTAATCTTCAGGTTCCCAGCTTTCAGATGATGTACACTTCTATGTGACATCTACTGCTGACTTTTTATCTGCACTGGAGCTCTGCTATTTTATGTACCGTAAATGTTGCATTAAAAGCATCAATATGAAATGGTGCTTCCTAATTCTACCAAATGTACTAGTATCCAGAAGCTTTATGCACAGACACGATCATTTATGTTTTGAACCCCTGGATATAATTTCACACAACTTATTCTCTCATCATGACCTTTGACTTTATTTCCAAACTGTTTTCTATGTTTAAACCAGACAAGTAATATGATTTGCAAACGTTCTTGGGAGATAGTATAGAGTTATCACTGATTTGTAATCCGCAGGATAAATCTAATATCAACACAATGGGATATTAAGGTTTTTTTGACCAACTATAAATCCTGATATGAAATAATTCTTCATCTTATTTTGCTCTGTTTGCATTTTTCAGTTATGTTCATATCAAGGAAATGGACTACACCACTGTAGCTTTCATCCTTTCCCCATTTAAATACATAATGTAGTCTTAAAAACACACAACAGTGCAGCCCAGCAGCTGACTGTAGTGGTTTACATATGCGTGTGCATCGTAGGTAAGTAGTTTGGTTTAGCCACAGCATCAAACAGCTGACTGTATACCTCTCATAATCCAACCCCTTCAAGGATTCTTGAGAAGCACTAGATGAAAGGTCACTGTTCATTTCAATTTAGATTGCCATCATTCATGCAGGATAGTGATTGCAAAGGTTTGAGCAGTGCATCGACCAATGGTCAGGCCGGCTCTGAAGATTAAAGGCTGCACGGAGCCATATTTGATTAAACTCCCCCAGGAGTTTCCATGGAGCCACTAACGCAGCCTTGAAGCTGTCTCTAAAGATTATATCTCTGCTCACATCCTGCCTCTTACTGTGGACTTAAAAGAATCTACAGCTAATGTACGTTTATGAGGAGGGTATAATAAAAAGAGACAATTTTTTTAAATGAGCGGTGAATTACAGAGGGTTCATACAACAATATAACAAATACACTTTTAAAAATTTTACATTTTCTTTAGTGAAATGAGCACAGAACATTAATTTCTTATGTGAATTATTAATATAAAGGTGCTGTTCAAGTACCACTTGTTAACTATTCATAAATTAGCAGTTAGATGATTTGTTCACGATTCACTCCTTAGTAGCTACAGTACAATACACAGTGTTGTCAACATAACTGTTAAGTTGTACTCATACAGTTATTTTCATAGGGCTCATAAGAATATATAAATGAAGGAATGGGGAAATGTATTTTATTTATTTACATATGGAAATGTATTCTATTTAGATTAAATATGCATTAAATATTAATAAAAATGTGTATCAACACTAAATGCAAGGCCTAAAATACAGTTTAATAAAAGAGCATGGGATTAAACACTTTAATGAAAAGTCAAATAGCAGTGACAAAAAAATGTACAACACGTTTTTAGTGTCAAATGTTTCATGCGGCAAAGCCACTGAGGACTTACCTCAGTTTACCGATGAAGCTCTCTCCACCTCGAGACAGATCAGTGGGGTCGATGGAGATGAGGTAATTTGATGTTTTACTCTTTTTCCTCTTCCTGCCAGCTAACAGGAACACCTGTGACAAGCCGAGCCAGAAACCAAATTAGTAAATCAACTTATTTCGACGCACACAGAAACTACAGAACAATCTCAGTAGCACTTTCTATGTCGTTATAAACAGACTTATAATGCGTCATAATTTGCTTATAGCACTGTGTAATTCATTATGCATTATAAAGCATTTTATAACAACTTATAAGGTCAAGTATCATAATACTTCATAATTTCTGGTCACTCACTGACATTTTGTTTGCAAGGGTCATAGTGTATTATAATTCCCATAGTTGCAATATGTTATAATCTTTTTATAATGCATTATAATAACTGTTATAATGCATTATAATGTGATTATAAGTTACTCCAAGTGGTTATTGTTTGCTTTAAGTAAAGTGAAAAAATATCATTAAATCTATGCAAGAAAAACACAAAATGTCAGTGAGTGACCAGCAATTATGAAGTATTATGCTACTTGACTTCATAATAAGTCATTATAAAATGCTTTAGAATGTGTTATGAGTATTGTTATAAAGCATTTTGGATATCAGTGAGTGCTTATAACTATAAATAAACAATGCTATGAGTGCATAATAGATATGTTTATAATGTATTATAGACATGGGCGTCATAGAAAGTGTTACTGTACCACAATCTCTTTTGAATATCACAATTTATCTTACTATTGACAGATAAGATACATGAAATGTCTGCTAACCTTGTAGAAACTGTTCTACATATTGTGTGAATTTGAATTTGCAGAGTTTTCACAATGTTCAATACTCCATAGGTGTTTGGATTGCTAAATTGCGTTGTTGTTTTTTAGAGTTTTTCTACTGCCTGACCGCTCTCACCTTCTTGCCGTCCTCTCTCTCCAGGTGAAGGTAGTAGGTGGGATACATGCCTCTGTCCATGCCTTTCTTGTCTCTGGTGATTCTGCACTTCACTCTGACACCCTGGGGTGCAGGTCGCAGAGAAAACTCTTCAAGGTCATCTACATCGATGGAAGGTTCGTTGACGGGTGGAGTGGGTGCTGAGGCCACCTCCTGTAGGTGAGAACAGCCCACACAGGACGAGACACCCTCGTGAGTGTTGCATTAGAGTTGACTTTCATTAGAACAGAGTAATGAGCCTGAAGATCAAACCGTCCACTGGGACTGAGAATGAGCACACTGCGTCTAAAATAAGGACCTGGTGTAGAGACGGGAGATTGAGATGACTGAAGGGAAAGATTAGAGTGGAACGAAGAGCAAAAAGAAATGATGGTTATCATGAGTCCAATGCCAGCTGGGGTTTCACTCTGGTTTCACAACAGGGCGTAGAGGCTGCAAAGAGGCTGTGTTTTTAAAGATGGTTATCGGACCTTAGTCGTCCGTTATCACACCTGAAATGGAGTAAAACTAAACCGATATTTCCTGTCTGTAACCTCAAATATTAGATTGATTAGATCCAACGCAGGCTGACTTTAAGTGATCAGAGGGATGCAAAATAGCAGCTTACGCCACAAAATAATAAAAAGTATGATTACATAAATCACACCTTAATGCTTACAATAGCCCTCCGCTCTCCGCCTCAGGTGTGTATTTTCCAACCAAATAACAATTTCTCCCTTGCAAACTGCTAGAGGCACATACAGTACAGTAAGGTGTCTGTATGAGATTAATGTTCCACCACCCGCATACAGTAATCATCCGCACTGTAACATAAACAGCTAAATTACTTTGTGGCAAATAAATAAATGACAAAAATAGCTAAATATTGTTTGTAGAAGAAAAAGAAAAGCCATAATGGTCTACTGTAATTTCAGTAATAACACTTAAATAGAGTTTTAAATAGACTCCAGCTGAGCGCCAAAATTGAATCTACATTTTTTTTTTTCTGCGTGTCATTCCGATTCCAATAAAGACGCATCATGCATGCAGAGAGCGCGAGTGTGTGCTGTGAACTTCCTTTTTACCTTGCATGACTTCTTGCTAGTGGCAGAGCCTGGTCTCGTGTTGCTGTTGAGCTGTGAGGAACTGGAGCTAATTTCATCTTCATCGTCCTCTTCTTCATCAAAATTCATACTGCTGGATATACCTTCACAGACGAAGAAAATACAAAAACAAAGAAAGAAAGACAGAAAGAGGTGTTACTGATTTTTCCCTGCAGTTCATTAGTAACATGAAATGCTGTAATAATTGCAGCATCCAACAGGAACATGTTCCCACATCACTCAGTATAACTAAAAAAACATCTTCACAGTTTGAGGTTTATATAGAATAACTTGTGTCCCATGTTTGTGAATGTAACTAAGTCACAAGTTTCCATTAAATGGTTAAACCAGGTGTCAGAACCAGGGGGAAACCTCCGGGGTCTGAAAAGTCAAGCCAATGCTGAAGTGCCTTAAACTTGCATTATTTCTAATAGCCAGCAGGGGGCGACTCCTCTGGTTGCAAAAAGAAGTCTGATTGTATAGAAGTCTATGAGAAAATGACCCTACTTCTCACTTGATTTATTACCTTAGTAAACATTGTAAATATGAGTTTATGGTCTCAACCACTAGTTTCTAGTCTTCTTCAATACAGCATGATGTTCATTTAGTAAATTATGGTCCCATTTAGAGTCAAATAGACCATAAAGCAGGGGATGCTTTAGGGCGTGGCTACCTTGTGATTGACAAGTCGCTACCAAGGCGTCGTTGGTCTGAGAGTGTTCTAAGTTCATGAAAGTAAATTATAACCTTTTTTACTGTATACGTGTCCAAAATCTCAATTTTACTGCTCAATATAGAGTAAATATTGAGTGTTTTAGCAGCATCATATGTTATATCATTCACACACTGGGTCTTAAAATGGCATTTCTATTTGCAGTTGCAAGTTCTAGCATGAATCAGTGTGTTTCACCCTCCCACCAACACACCACAGCAGAGGACCAGAATGCCGTGGGTGTAAATGTGGACTCATGGTTGTGCTATTATTGCAGATTCAGTGACAGAACCATTCTTGAATACCGACAGTACCTTTCTTGAGCATGGTGACGCGCAGATCCTGTTTACTCTGCGACTGAGTGCAGCTCATGACGGGCTCGGCCTC
>CAKAKQ010030719.1:0-10700 GCA_916700675.1 Helicolenus avius
AGCAGGGTCAACCATGGAGCTGTAGGGACACGCTCAGATGCCCGTGTGGATCACCAGTGGAGGAGGAGTGCCGCTGAGGAGAAGAGCTCCGCAATGAACAAGACCAAGAGGTAATTAATACGAAAAGAAGAGGGTGAACCAAAACCGAGATTCTGGTGCACCCACTTGCAACTCAGTTTCTCAGCAAGTGTAAGTCTAGCAGCGAGTGTTTTGTGTGCAGCAGAGATGTGTGAACCTTGAGGTTATGAGTTGCAGTGTGGTTTGTGCAGAGGCTCTTGACAATTTGAAGAGAAATGAGGCCATTTCATTTTCTGCTTGGTGTGTGTGTGTGTGTGTGTTTGTGTGTGTGTGTGTGTGTTTTCTGCCATTTATTTGAATCTAGACAGTGTGCAGTGGATAAAGAGAGAGGCGTTGTGTGAAAAGAAAGGTTGCAGACACACACACGGTCACGGCTAATGTGTTTGACCTGCATATCAGTAAAGAATATCAACATCTCAAATTATTTGTGTGTACTGCACACAAGCGAGCTCTGACATTCAACAGTTGCGCGTGCCTGTTGAGCACTGCCTGCTCACCTTTCCATGGAAGTGGGTTCTGCTTTTTTCTTCCTTCCAACTAATCCTCATTCATACGTCAGTTCAGTGATGTTTGGTTTTTTTTTTGCATTCGATTTTACTGATAAGAAACTACACGTTTAGTAGCCTGTGTTTTCAGTGGTACTTTTTTTTTTTTTTACTGCTGTAGTTGTGACCTCAGCTCTTATCAGACTGCCTGGAATGAAAGGGTCAGGTGTCAAATGTTAAGGTAGTCAGATGTGTGTTATGTGTGATTTACCTGAGTTTAAGGTGGACTGATGGAGTGGCCACATTACTGTGCTTCCCCTTCAGTGGGGAGGTTATCTTACGTTTGTTTGTTTTTTTTACACTTGGTAACACGTATTTCTCAATACCAAGTTCACTTTTTCAAAACTCTTCACACAGTCAGCACAACAGAAGTCAATGTGGACTAAACAGAGGATCACTTTGACACAATACGCATTCAATGACCACGTCTTTTCAAAATCCATAAATTGTTTTCTCAATCAAACTCAACCAAAACGGTGTATTTATACTCTATTTAGCGCATGTTTACATACAATTATAAGAATTTTAATTTACATTCAAAACCATAAAAAGCAGCAACATAAAATAACATGAAATGACTGTAAAATTGGACTGCAATATGTAGCATCTAAAGAAATAAAAATAAAATAAAATAAAAATTCAACTCTAATATAAACCTCTAATTGGGATATACAACACTGAGCACTTATTTCCAGTCCTCTATGATAGACTTGTGCCAGATGAGGCCGAATTGAGAACGTTATGTTATTGTATAAGACGATGTGGCGTCTTCGCCGTCCTCTCCCATGGTGCTTTCAAATGAAATGTGTGTGGCCGTTGGGATTATCAACATTTTCCTCAGACATATTATAAAATTACAAACAATAAATGACTACAATTACAATATATTAACTTATTATGGACGGAAAAATTAACTTCCATGGCCTCTGCCATTTTATGACATCAACAAACAACTACTGAACTTGCAGCTTTCAGAAACTTTCCACTTCCGAGGTTGTGAATACCACAAGAGGGAGGCGTTCATATGGATGATAAACACGAGCCCATTTGAAGGCACCATACGTCACAGACTGATTTACAGCCCATCCCAGGATGGTGTCACTTGTCCTTCCACCTTACTCTCCATTCCTCAACCCCGTAGAGGAATTATTTTCCTCATGTCGGCGGAAGGTTTATGACCACCAGGCACATAATCAGATGTCCACATTGGACGTAATGAATGCTGGATGTGTGGACATATCTGCAGGAGATTGCGAGGGATAGATCAGGCATGCGTTGCTGGAATTACTTTCATTTTGTTCATGTGCAAAAATGGCAACAGAAAAGGCATGATGCAGCATTTCTGATTCCTTTCTGCGACATCTACTTTGCAGTAGCACATTACCGGAAATAAAGAAGTCTTTAAACTTCTTTTTGTTGTAATGGAATCTTAGTTTATGCTAAATAAATAAATAAAAGATGATTCAAAGACAAAAGATGATGATGCATATTGTAATGTTATTGTCTTTTTAAGGTCATTGGGATATGTGTGGTTTTAAATACAACAAAAGAACAAATATATTTTGCTTAAATCTTTGTAGAAGAAGATGAGTGTGTGTGTGTGTGTGTGTGTGTGTGTGTGTGTGGGTGTGTGGGTGTGTGGGTGTGTTGGTGCTGAGTAGTTGCACAGGTGTGATTTCATTGTCTAATGGATGCATGGCTGCAGTCCCAAACAGTTAATACTTTATGAATATTTGCCGCAATTTTGCAATTGCAATGTTTCTGATGCTATAACTACAGTGGTTGGTACAGTGGCTTTATTGTTGCAACAAGTGGATGAATAGCTCAGTGCAATAGATGCAGAGGGAACAAGAACGCAGGTTGTGAGAGGGGAGAGGGAAAAAGAGCAGCTTACAAACAAGGCCTTCAAAGGGCCCTGGCTTCAATTAATCAATTAAGGAAAGAAAGAGAGGAATTTGCATATCCCCCCGCCAGTGTGAGAGCGAGAGAGGGAGAAAGAGGGGGGGACTGGATCTGTAGCCAGGAGTCTTGACACGGATGGGAAAAGGGAGTGAGAGGGGGATTTCCAAAGAAAAAAAACAGAAGCTGTTTCCTGAATGGTTTGAATAGAGCAAGGATGAAGGAAGAGGAAAGAAAAGTGGTTGAGGGGGTCAGTGAGGAAAAGGAGGTGTGGAAGGTCTTCTCAAAACTAAACCAGCGATATGATGGACCCAGACCTCGAAGAGACTACATAGGATTTTTTTTCTTCATTGTCATTCACATGAAGATTTTCTATCAAGTTTCAGCAGTGATGAGTTCCCTTTTAAATATAGACGGGTCATTTTTGTGTTGTTTTAGGGAAAAGGTGAATGCAAATTCCGTAACAGCAACAGTTCAGTTGTGTTCAGATTTGCATGGGAGTCCACCACGCGCCGACTCTATTTACAAACAGCTCTCTGTCTGTTAAGCTGGCCAGGCTCGTTACACAGAAAAGATATCAGTCACACACTCTGGGGGAAATTCCCCGACAGACGTCATGACATCAATAACATTTCCCCATCAGCACTTCTGTTTGTAGTAGCGAGCGTAGCGTCTCTCTGACAGACGGAGCTGGATTCACTCTGAGTCAGAGAGAGAGATGACAGGTTGTAAAGGGCACCGAGATAAGACAGTCATCCATCAGAAGTCAGAGAGTTGAGAGTTGGCCAAATGTACCATCATGAATTAATCATCGTGATTAATCACACATTTCTTATCTGTTCAGAATGTACCATAAAGGGAGATTTGTATTTAATACTCTTTTCAACACGGGAGTGGGCAAATATGCTGCTTTATGCAAATGTATGTATATAATTATTACTGGAAATCAATTAATAACACAAAACAATGACGAATATTGTCCAGAAACCCTCACAGGTACTGCATTTAGCATAAAAAATATGCTCAAATCATGACGCGGCAAACTGCAGCCCAACAGGCAACAACAGCCAGTGTCAGTGTGCTGACTTGACTATGACTTGCCCCAAACTGCATGTGATTATCATAAAGTTGGCATGTCTGTAAAGGGGAGACTCGTGGGTACCCATAGAACCCATTTTCATTCACATATCTTGAGGTCAGAGGTCAAGCAACCCCTTTGAAAATGGCCATGCCAGTTTTCCCCCAACAAAATTTAGCATATGTTTGAAGCATTATTTAGCCCAGTATTATTCCTAGTACTATTCCTCAGGTGTTCTAGTTTCATATGATCTAGTTTCATATGATACCAGTAAATTTCTTCGCTCTAGCTTTAAAACTGAGCCTGCTACCACCTTAAAATTGCAAGTTGCATTAATACGTACGTTTGCACATTATAATACACAAAATGTAAAAGATATATATGGAGATATTCATGTGTGCATTTACAAATTAAAATGGGAAAATTCATTCATCAGCCAAAAATGAAAAGCATACACTTGTTCCAGCTTTTTAGATGAAAGTATTTGCTGTTTTTTCATCAGTCCTAATTACTTTTGCTTTTACAAAACAAACAACTAGGACTTCACCTTGAGCTCACAATTTGTTGATATTTTAAATCAACGTATCATTAATTGAAGACCTCCAGTCATATATTGAATTATATAATTTGATGCACCCAGTGACCCAACGGATAATCAGAATCCGGAGCTGGGTTGAGTATGGGAAAAATATTAGTTAATGCTTAATTTAAATTTGAAATTTCTAGGAACTAGCTGAATGCCGCGGCACTGTTATCAGATGAAAAACTTTTTTTAAGGAGCTTAGGAAAACAACAAGCTGTAAACGTCTTAAGCCTTTCTGACATTGTTTACTGGTTGGATAATTCTCTCGACAAACAAAGTCAAGTGAAATCAATATTATTGATATAGCCCCGACATCAAGCCTCAAAGGGCTTTACAATGTGGATAGGAAACAACACACCGAGGGTCTAAGGATGGAGAGTCACGTTTAAAGAGGCTATATGTAAGAATCACTCACTAGACTGAACGTGATTGACAGCTAAAACCACAATATCACTATATATTTTACATGCTTGGCAGTAAATGGTGAATGGATTTGCATTTATATAGCACTATTCCAGTCTTCCGACCACTCAAGTTATATTAGCTTACCTGTCCAGTAGGAATTTTGCAAGCTCAGGATCTGTTTTGATACCCAAAACCAAACAAAGGTCCCTCCATGAATCTAAGGCCCTGCTGATTATTATTATTATTTTATAAAACAGTGACTATGTCCCTAGTGAATGAGACAGGTAAGCTGAAAAAAAATCATGTTCCTCTGTGTCCTCCGGTGCTCTTAACAGCATCTGCAAGATTTCACAGACCGGAGGAAAACAACCAATCAGAGCCGAGCTGGAGCCTTGCCGTCTCTGAGCAGCTGTCAATCACTCGCTAACTCCGATCAAACGGTCAAACTAGGCAGCGCTGATCAAATGTGAATCAGTATTCTGTTACCGTAATGCATATTTCTTGCATAAAATGTTTTCAGAAACATCTTATAGTGTACTGTTTAGCTGTAAAATGAGAAAGTTTGTGACCATGTTGAGATCAGTTGAGGAAATATTAAGCACCGCCCACCAGTCAGTGTATTTTTGATGCCAAAAATATTCAACCTATACCATCGCTTTAAGAAATGTTTAGACATGTAAAAACTTATGTATAGCCTTTTTAATCTTTCAATTTATCTTGCAAGGACATCATAAGACAAGATGCGCGATCCTCACTGGACAAGGTTGCTGAAGTGTAACAGGTGTCTGAGCTATAGCTCAAATGAACCCATGCACTTATGTTGTGAGGTTTACTTATCCTCACGGTGGTACATGATGTGCTGTTTAGTGTTAGTGTTTTTAATTTAGTGGCCAGCTGATGTAATGAGGCGAAGAAGAGGAGGAGAGGTGGGGTTTTGTTGCCAAACCAGCCACCTGGAGCCAGACTGCCAGGGTGCAGAGAGATGGAGTTGTCATTGACATATTCCCCCACATCAGGGTTTCTGAATCCAGGCATGGCTGAGGGGTAAACGTGTTGTGAGATAACTGTGACGGACTGGATGAAACAGCACATACAGGCGGCAGAGCAGCTCCTGGTGTAAATACATCAGTTAATGTCATCACGTACGCCTCTATGATCATGTTAATCCACGAGTGTCCATCGGTGGTGGAAGAAGAAGTACTCAGATATTGTACTTAAGTAAAAGTAGCAAATACAAAGTATAGAAATACTCTGTAACAAGTAAAAGGCCTACATTCAAATGCTTACTTAAGTGCAGAAGTATTCGCCTCAAAATGTAACAAAAGTAAAAGTACATGTTATGAAGAATATCCCATTTCAGTATAATGTATATTATTTTATTGGATTATAATTAGTGATGTTTTAATGTGTACATCACTTAAATGTTGAAACTGCTAAAGGTGGAACTAATTTGAACTACTTATATACTACTATATACTGTATCTTGTGAATTTCCTCTCTGGGATCAATAAAATTGTATCATAATTTATAATATTACATCATAATTTATTTGTTTATTGTATTTTGTATTATTAATCAGAATCTGCAAAGAAACTAAACTAAAGTTATCAAATAAATGTAGTGGAGTAAAAAGTACAATATTTGCCAGTCAAGGGGAGTAGAAGTATAAAGTAGCATGAAATTGAAATACTCATGCACAAGTACAATACAATATTGTGTGTGTGTATGTGTGTGTGTGTGTGTGTGGCTCATTTCCCCAGCCCAACACGCACACACACACACACGCACACACACACACTCACACACACACACACTGACACACACACAAAGGTTAAGAGAAGGGGATGCAGGTCTGGTCATTCAGGGAACTTGTCGACAGTTCTCTGAACTCAAAGTGTTTCCTGTTAATATCGTGACATTAGCTGCAGTAGAGAGGGCCGACAGTTTCACAGTGTTAAACGACACACATGGTGTCTACAGACACACAGGTTACTTTGGTTTTATTTCCAATTTGGCAGCAGGATTTTGGATCAAACCTTTTCCCTCAACTCTCAAACCGCAAAAACTGAAGCAAAGATATTTAAATACAAAAAGTACGAAAAGGGTCAGTTTCTGATTATTGTGAAACACAGTCAGACGTTGCTAAACTGAGCCCCTGATCTGAAGAGGAAGCAAACGTCTCATTTGTCTTTTTAAGGACATTTGAAAAGCCCTTAATTAAAAGGTTCTCGATATCCAGAGCATTAATATAACAGCAAACAACTATTGTCTATGTAATGATATAGAGGAGTAATGTCTACCTGAGCAGAGAATGAAGTAACTCCCTCTGTGGGTGTTGTAATCAGAGCTTCTTTGTGCTTTGTTTTGTTTTTTTACTTTTTTATTATACCCTCGCGACAACCTAGTCGGGGGTATATAGCACTCTGCGCGTCCGTCCTTTCGTCCGTCCTTTCGTCCGTCCGTCCTTTCATCCTTTTTCTTTTCTGGAGCAGAACTCGTAAACTATTTAACTTAGGAACTTCAAATTTGGTATGATGGTTGACAGTGTGGTTTAGTTGTGCCTTTTGGGGGTTAAAAATCCAGGGTGCCCAAATTTTTTGAAATTTTAGCAAAAAACTGTGATTTTTTTCTGACTTCTATTTCGTTTCCGGAGTACAACTCAAACTCTGTGAGCCGTGCTCACTTTTGCCTTGTTGGTGAAGTAATGTGACAAAATCAGATATACTGTGACATAATGTACATAGAATAAAGGACAAACGTAATGGACAGACAATAACATAAAGCAGTTACGATGACGTATGTGATGATTTGACAGGAGTCTGGGACTAGAGATTAGATTGGATTAAATAGCGTATGTATATGTGGTGGTGTGTGTGAATGTTTGAATGTTTATATAAGAGGCAGTGATAAGTATCTTTGTTTATTATTATTATTATCATTATTATTAGTAGTAGTAGTATTATAAAACATTATAACCATAATAATAACCATCATAATAATTAGGATTACATTTATACATCAATGAGGAGCGAGGCCAGGCCGGGAAACTTGAGAGGCGAGCGAGAGTAACAGTAACAATATCATCATATTTCATCGTTTGAGGAAACAAAAAACACAAAAGAGCAACAACTCTATAAATTGTGTGTGGGTGTGTTTTTGCGGGTGTGTATATAAAATCAAGGAATGTAGCTAAGAAAACAAAGCAGGAAAAAATAATTAAATTAACCTCTAACCTAAAGCGAACTCTCAATAAACAATATAAATAAGTATTTTGTGTCAACATTCAAGACATAATAGGAATAAAATAATCTGAAGAAAACACTTGGAAGTTGATATAGTTGATAGTTGATGTAAGCAGTGATTTTTTTTTTCCACAGATATATATTCTGATAGGAGGTTGTTCCAATGGATGATATTTATTAAAAAATGTTTGATTTCCAGTTCAAGAGAACTGTTTTCTGTGCTTTGCTCTGTGCTCCTCTGTGCTTTGTTGACATAGCTGGGCTGGCCACGAATGCCTTTTAGTGCATGTTAGTGCATGTGAACGTGGCCCACTCCAGGTTAACACTGTTAGCTCTGAGCTTCTGGTTCAGCCGTCGCCATGTTGAGAGCTGTGCGGATGCAATAGAAATGTTCCTAATATCGCATTTAGCAGTTTTTAAGAGTAACTCCATGTCAACACTAGGAAAAGTGCTGCTCTCTGATCTTATTTTGGTTGGAAGTTTCTGACCCCACTCAACATCAATCCAGCTTCTATGCTGTGTCTGACCTTCCGTCATTCATTTTTGTCCTTGTTCCCAACCTTTTGGGCTTAATGGTGATCCCTAAAACAATTAAAGTCCGCTTATAACCCCTTCTCACGGGTTGCATTGTGTGTGTCTATGAGTTCAGCCGAGTATTGATCTTTCCTTCTCAGACAGGTTGTTTTTAGAAACCTGAGGAGGTAAAACTGTTTTGTATTTCACAAGAAGAAAAGAAAATAAACAATTTAGTGTGTTGAGTGTGTTTCATTTCTCTGTGTCCTAGACAACCAAGGTTGCTAACACTCATCACACAGCACGTATAGATTTTATTGTCTATAGTGAATGTTCAGGAACCGCAGAAGCAAAACATGTTGCCCCATTTTTACATGCCGTCATTCGTTTGCTTTGTGCAGCAGACATTTGTCTCTCATGTCCTCAATACCTTGAATAACATTGCAGTAAATAATACCTTCTTTAGTTACCACATATGCCACAAACTTCGCTGCTCTTTTGTGAATACGTACAGGTGCTGAACGGAACTGGTTTTCTGAGGAAACGATTACAATGGCTTGCAAACCAGTGTTACTGTAGATGTGGGACATATTGTACCGACCTCAATTGTGATGCAATACTGAACTTTTTCAGCACGACTTCAGATTTTCACAGTGTACCGTCTAGAAGTATGCATTAATGCTGCAGTTGGTAAAAGGTATTTTTATAAAACTGTCATTGTATACTCACTCTAGCGAGGTGAAATCTTAGGTAGAAGAGAATTATTTTTTCTCACAGATTATCATGCAGTACTGTCACGATATAGGGACCGTTTTATAAAAATAACGTTATCATATTTGCTCTAACTTACCGACTGTAGCTTTAATACTACAAAGGTGATGGACAAGTATTGGCAACTTTGACCAGACATTTCGTAGCCCTAAAAATGGTCATCTGCAATTTAAATCTACTTAATAAACACAGCTGTGTTGCTAGTGGGTTTTTAAAACTCATGCAAGGAGTTGTTAGAGTAGTCATTATAATTATATATTGCCTAACTGATAGACTATTACTCTTCTCTGCACTTGTTGTTGCATTAAAGCGGCAATAGGCAGAATATTTTTGCCATTTTTGGGCAAAAATTCCATAATAATCTTTCAGCATATTGTAATTCAAGTATTCTGAAAGTAAACTAGACTTCCTCATGGCTCTGTTTTCAGGCTTTACAGAATCTAGCCTGTGACGGAAGACTTTGACCAATCACAGGTCATTTCATTGAGAGAGAGCGTTCCTATTGGCTGGTTATTCAACAGAGGCAGCTTTCAATATTCTTACTGTAATGCCTATTCCTTGTTTAGAAGGTTTTCACAAACATCTCATAGTGTACTGTTTAGCTGTAAAATTAGAAAGTTTGCTCCGGCTGGTGGGCGGTGCTTGGTATTTCCTCAACTGATCTCGACGTATCTGCCGGGTCACAAACTTTCTCGTTTTACAGCTAAACAGTACACTACAAGATGTTTCAGACAACATTTGAGGTGAGAAATAGGCATTACAGTAACAGAACATTGAGTCATATTTGATCAGCGCTGCCTAGTTTGACCGTTTGATGGGAGTTTGCGAGTGATTGACAGCTGCTCAGAGACGGCAAGGCTCCAGCTCGGCTCTGATTGGTTGTTTTCCTCCAGTCTGTGAAATCTTGTAGATGCCGTTAGGAGCACCGGAGGACACAGAGGCACAGGATTTTTTTCCGATTATCTGTCTCATGCACTACTGACAGGATATAGTGTATAAAAATAACTTGTTTTAATCATATTTGCTCCAACTTGCCTACTGCTGCTTTAAGTTTAAAACAACAAACGTTTTGGGCTCCGTGTTCCAAAGAGGGTGTGTGTTTGTGACAAAACAAATATGCATCAAAACTCTTCAATAAGGAGCTTTTTGAAAGCACAGAGCATGTAAAAATACAGTTCACCGGTCTGTAGCAGGTGCCAATTCGATCCTGAAGGTGGTCTACACCTGTGAAATCTAAACCTGTGACACTTACAACTGGACAAACTGTCAGCACAAGTACAAGTCTGTGAGCTATTTGACAAATAATGACTGTTTTCTGGACTGTTCTACCGTTGTCCGTCTGCTTGGCAGCATCAGGTGGAGAAACACAGAGCACTATGCAGTTGTTTGCAGTTGTTCTGCCAGTGCATGATGGTTCAGACAGCTGCAACGCTCTACAGCAGCTTATCAGATGTGGGAAGCTGCATTTCCTCAGATGCTGACCTGCACCACACTCTGCTCTACTTATTTCTAGGCTACTTATACTCCCTGTCTGCGTCTGCCTCTCTTTCTCTCTCTCTCTCTCTCAGGAAGCCCAGTGGAGAGAG
>CAKAKQ010030722.1:0-11189 GCA_916700675.1 Helicolenus avius
AATGCGCGGTGTGGACATCATCAGCAGCAGCAGTAGAGATTGCAGTGGAGAATCAGCGCGCACACACACACGATGATGAAGATTGGATTACAACAGCAACAGTGATTTTTTGCTCGCAGCTGCGCGCCCGTGAAGTGAGGGGGGATTTCATTCATTTTTTTTTTTTTTAATTTTGGGACACGGTGGAAATAATCAATCAGCCAGTGATATTTTTTTTTCTTCTTCTTCTTCTTCTCCTGTTGTGCCAGTGGTGTTTTTTGAGAGTGTGATCATCATCATCAGAGAGGCTGCTGCATGGTTTCTCATCAGAGGAAGAGAGAGAAGGGGACTGTTGCAATGTCATCTCACACCACTGTTTTGGAGCTCTGTGGAAGGGAGATGCTGTAAGTACTTTTTTTTAGTCTGTGTTATTTCTCATCTGAATTTTGGGGTTGTGATGATCATGTCTCTCTTCACCCCACCACCCCCTCCTCCTTCTCTGGTGTCTCTGGCGTCCCCCTTATCCAAAGTGCGGCACCCACACTACACCGTGGAGATCACAGCTGTCCCTAAAGATTTAAAACGATGCGAGGCGCGCATTATTCTATGAGATGCAAACAAAATGATCTTCTCTCAGCTCTTACGTCAAGTGTTCTAATTTCCCCTCATAATTCATCATAACGCATGGCGCAGTGAGCGGAGCGCATGCAGGGTGCATGCTTCAAAGCGCATAATGCATACAGTATATATCTCAACCCAACGCCAAAATAAGATACCTTTACACCCTTAAACCCGACTGTTAAATTCAAAGAAACGTGCAGCATTTTTGGTAGTTTGGGCCCATGCACCCAACACCCTCTCCAATTATAGCCAACAGACGCTGTGGTTTTACCCATAAAGAGGATGAGTTTAACGCAGAGCAGAGCGCACGTCACACCAAATAAAGACTGTGGCTGTGTGCGTTCTGGTGATTGCATCAAGAGGTTGGATACATAGCCCATTGCGGGGTTTTGGGTACAACTTTCAGCTCTTCTCCATCATCATCATCATCATCATCATCATCATCCCATACCAGGACGACTGGTCAGCGTTATATTATAGGAGACATCTCTAAGAACGCATTTTATTTGAAGTTACAACGACATTTTTTTAGGGCATAAATCTTTGCGCATGTGCCCTCACAAAAACGTGACATAAAGTGGCTTTGCCCTAAAAAAAAATTATATAAAAAAAAAAATCATTCACTATGTAAAGGAGCGTCTTGGCCCAGAGTGGAGGAAGGCAGGCCAACGTTGCACCAGTAGGGGTCGCACTTGTATTGTGTTGGTCCCATTGAGCATAATGGGGGGGATCCAAATGAATTTCCATCTCCTCTCTCTCTCTCCTGTTCTCTGGATTCGGTCACGTTGTTGAAGCGCAGTTCTCCTATCACAGAGAGGCTCTCTCTCTCTCTCTCTCTCTCTCTCTCTCTCTCTCTCTCTCTCTCTCTCTCTCTATGTAAAGGCGCCAGCTGCAGCCCAAAGGAAGGGCAATCCATATTTTTATGACAGCAAAAGGAAATAATGTGTTAACCCAGTACCTCCCCACATGTAGATTTAAGGACCCATACTGTAGACTATAACCATGCTGCCTTATGGGTTGCCTGCTTTTACTATTCAGCAAGAGTGTGTAGTGTATGTGCTCGTGTGCATTCAAGAAGTATTGTTGCGTCAGTTGTTGCCCATTACACAATAGCACAGGGAGAAGGGTGGAGAGAGACAGATTTTTAACACACCTTTTATATTTACATATAGAAGAAGACACTATTAACTCTGAAGTTACCGTAGTCAGTCACAGGAAAATGTAAAGGGTTAAAATCAAGTCGCCCATCAAGCACCGAGCAGATTGCTCTTGCAAAGGCAGCGGCCGCCGTGTTTCAAATTCATCAGCATTGTTCATGGCTGAGTAAAGTCCGAAATTACCCTCTGACTCTGGCCTTCGGAGAAAAAGAGTCCTCTCTCTTGTTGGCCAAAGACAGAAACGCTGCAGGACTAGAAGCCACAAAGCGACACAGACAGACAACAAAATAACCTTTCAAGCTACATCTAACCACCCTGAATGACAACACATCCATGATTTAGGGCTGTCAGAGTTATCGTGACGTTTTAACGCCGCTAATTTCTTTAACGCGTTAATGCAACTTGCGATTTAGCCCCGGCCGCTGTTCAATCTTTCAGAGGCTGTAGCGGCCTCAATTTTTAAAGCTAGAGTGAAGATACTGGCATCATATGGAACTAGGAAACCTCAGGGATAGCTTATTGTGAAGGAGGCTAAATAACGCTCCAAAGTAGCACTACATTTTGGCGAGGATAAACTGGCACGGTTAATTTCAAAGGGGTCTTTTGACCTCTGACCTCAAGATATGTAAATGAAAATGGGTTCTATGGGTACCCACAAGTCTCCCCTTTACAGACATGCCCACTTTATGATAATCTCACGCAGTTTGGGGCAAGCCATAGTCAAGTCAGCACACTGACACGCTGACAGCTGTTGTTGCCTGTTGGGCTGCAGTTTGCCATGTTATGATTTGAGCATATTTTTATGCTAAATGCAGTACCTGTGAGGGTGTCTAGACAAAATTCATCATTGTTTTGTGTTGTTAATTTATTTCCAATAATAAATATATGCATACATTTGCATAAAGCAGCATATTTGCCTAGTCCCATGTTGATAAGACTATTAAATACTTGACACATTTCCCTTTAAGGTACATTTCGAACAGATAAAAAAAATGTGTGATTAATTTGCGATTAATCGATTTATCGCAATTCAATATTTTCATTGTCGATTGACAGCCCTAACATGATTCGTTTGTATTATAATAATTGTTACTTTTTCTTTATCCACTATTTTCCTTTAAATAACATACGTCATGCCAATAAAGCAAATTGAAATTCACAAAAAGAGACAATGTCCTGATAACGGGCCTCCTGCATGCTAATGGAGCAGAAACTGACTGATGCATTATCACTAACACAACTGCAAATAAAGGAGCGAGTAGCATAGAGTGTAATAATCCAATGGAGAAGGGAGGCATAGGTGTGTATCGGGCATCAGGTGCAGAAAGAGAGAGACAGAGAGCGAGAGAAACACTGTTCACACACATAAGAGAATACTAGCGCTGTCACTTCTTTCTTTGTTGGTCTCCCTCTTTCTCTCTTTCTCTCTCTCTCTCCCTCACACACACCAACAGTGGGTTTGCAGGGAGCTAAAGAGGTATGTGCAGTGGGCAGACAACATGTTGGAGCCTGAGTGGTAGCAGACGATTACTTCCACTGGGTTTCTCATGGGTGCTCATGCACACGCCAGGGCACACGGAGCAGATGGCTGGGGCCCTGGGAGAGAGAGAGAGGGAGAGAGAGACGATGAGGGAATGGCTGGGAGAGAATGGGTAGAGGAATGATGAGCTGACAGAGGAGAAGAACGTCAGAAGAGATGGGGGGGTAGTTTGGGTTACTTCAAGAGGGGACACTCCAGCAAAGTTTGGAGAAGTCACGATTGAAAGGAAGCCGCAGAGGTTGAGATTATCCTGACTTTTAGTTCCTAGCATTGTGATCCGTTACTTCCCATAATGAGTCTGGAGTCTCTACGCCCCGAGCCGAATAATCCTCATGACATCACTTGGTTTACTTTCGCAGACTGTAGAAATCTCCTCCAGAGCTGCCAAAGACATTATACAACTGTTTTAACAGGCCGAATCAGTGGAGTCACCCTTTAATTTTGGCAAAAATAATTGGAGCTTCATCCTCTTTGCTTTAGAACTGCACATCTCATAGGCCAACTGTCGGTCCGGTCAGTGTCGGTGGCACTGTGATGTCATCCATGATGTCATTATGATGCATGTTTTCTGTGGTGTCCCTTAGTTTCGGTTTGTCATCCGTTCAGCCAAGGCGTCCGTAACTGCTCATGCTAAATATCAAGTTCTTTTATTTTGAAAATCAAATACTGGGAATTTAGAAATGCATCACTTTCTGTGCAGCAGAGGATTTCCCCTGAAAAGACAGATGTGACACAGGTGTTGAGAACAGGGCATGCAGAAGCGTTCAATTGAGTAGTAAAAAAAAGAGAAAGGGAACAAAGGATATATTATTTAATCAAAGCATTTCTTTAAATGTATCCACTTTAAAAAAAACAATAACAACTCCAAACATATATAATTCCTCTAAACTCTGTTGTCACTTTGTATGCAAAGGCCTGTAAGTAACTTCCGCAGCACATTTGCATTCATACAATCTCCTCTCCTCGGTGTCTGTTTTCTTCATATGGCAGAATCTCATTTTGGAATGAAACTCTTGAAATAGAAACGGATGGAAGGACACAGAACCGTGGGGAATGAGAGAAATAGGAATAATTGTGGGAGAAACAAAGAAGAGTTATTTTAGAATTAGTCTTTGTGTAGCTTTGCAGACATGCAATGAGACAGTAGAGTAGGGGAAGACGAAGAGACTGATGAACCGAAACCAGAGGGAGAACATCCAAGACACAGCTGGTTCAAATTTACAAAGGTCAAAAGTTAGTAAAGAGGCTCACGATTAGCAATATTCAAATAAAGCAAACCTTAAATTAAGGGAAGACCCCACATAATTATCAAAGAACAATAGTTCCTTCTCCGAATAGGAACCGAGGAGCAGCCACTAGAGAGCTAGACGATCGAGGTTGGCCAATGATGACGCATCTTGGCCGTTAAAGGCTCCCATACTAAAACCTAAATAAAAACAATTTCTTTATGGCCGGCAACATGACAACGCACAGGGACATTGCACTCTGTTGTTTAATATAATTGTACTCCGGAGCATTAAGATTTACCTTCTCTGGAACCAAGGAGCCAAGCCCAACATACTTTTGGCCATGTAGCGTAGCTGCTTATGGTTGCTGCCAGATTCTATTGATCCCTTTTCCTCATTACACAACTTAACCCCAATCTGCCCCCCGTTTTTTTGTTTTTTTGGTGGAGGACTGGGGATGAAGAATTGCATTTTTCGGCGATTGGATGGCGCTTCTGTTCTGGAAACTGCTCAGAAAACCCCCTTATTGTCAATCTACCTAGGAAAGCCATCCATCCTCTGAATGCTCTAGGTCTCTAGTTTGTGGCTGTAAAGTTTCATGAGGCTGATCATTCAAAAAAAATGGTCTCACTATATGAAATGGCTACTATGGGGACTTACATCATCACTAATGAATACAGCTGGGCTCATTGGATCCACAGGAGTCTAAGCTTTCAAAGTGAAACCCAATATATGTAATTCAAAACTGTTTAGGGACCTCAGTATGCAGAAATATTCAAATACCCCATTTTCGAATAGGCGAAAAATAACACATTTATACTCTTGGGTACCCATTGAACCCATTTTCAATCACATATCTTGAGGTCAGAGGTTAAGGGACCCCTGTGAAAATGGCCATGCAAGCGTTTCCTCGCCAAAATTGAGCGTGAATTCTGAGCGTTATTTAGCCTCCTTCCCATGACGAGCTAGCATGACGTTTTTAAGAGGTTGAGACAGCAAAGATAGCCTAAAAAGCCATGTCAAACAAGCTTACAAAATACAGAATAAATTATTATATTTTCCATTATGAGCTCTATCTTATTTGTAGTTGATGATTAGATGATGATTAGATGATGATTAGATAGTTGATGATGATGTCTGCCTTTTATTGGTGACTTTCCATCCACTCTTTTGATGACGTAATCTCAGTATATTGCTTAAATCAATACAGTGATGGAGAAAGTGGTTGAGGGTGGAGGAATTATAGAAGGATGAAAGCAGTATGACAGATGAAGGGAAGGATTGGGCCGATAAGTGAATAGATGAATGGGCGATGACTGATTTGTAATGGAGTAATGGAGGAGTCAATGTGGGATGGAAAACAAACATACAATATTAAGTGTAGTCTTCTTCTACAAACCAGAAAATATGTACACACACATGCGTCCTCCGGGCCGCTGCATCGTAGAACACACACTTCATCATCCTCTGCATCAACCAGCCCAACCCCGACTCTGTAAATAAATCATATCCATAGAGTGTGTGTGTACAGTATGTTAATCTAATTTTAATGCCATTTAGGAAGATAGAAGGGAGAACGAATGTGACCGCCGCAGTAAATGCAATCGTATTAATCATCATGTAAAGATAATGCGGCTGAATTATTGATGCGCGTGAAACCCAGTTGTGTGTGCGCACCAGAAACGTGCAGCTTTGTGGCGGCGAAGCCATGTGGGAATTGTGGTAAGAGAGATTTCAGCGCTAGTGTGTGTGTGTGTAGTGTGTTTCTGATTATCTGAAAGGGAATAGGATAGAGAAGAAAAAACACCTTTATCGTATTTCACTTTCTTATTTACTGATCACTGAGAAAGTGAAAGATTTGGCATGAATACGTAGATGCACTTTTGTGAGATAGGAAATGTATATGAGTCTGTGTGTGTGTGTGTGTGCATGATAGCCAGTATAATAGTATGGATGTGCCTGCCAAACATCATTTACTGTTGTGGTGCCAAGAAAGCCTTTGTGTGACGACGAAACTGCCCCAATCCGATTTGGCTGGCGATGCTCTCTCCCTCTCCGTTTCTTCCTCTTTCCTTTTGTACGTGACATCCGTGTCTCTTTCTCAATATAAATTTTCTCTGCAATGCCTTTACTCCCTCTGCCTGTTTGTCTCCTCTTCCGCCCATCTTTCCCGCTATCCTTCTCGCCCCTAAAATCCCCCCCCTGTGGTGCTGCAGAGTTGAGACACGGAACGATAAACACTCTTCTCTTTTGTTAGTCAGATTTCTACACCACCCGTCGGTACTGGAAGATAATCTTGTCAACAATGAACTCGCCTGTTACTATAAATATCATAATGTGCCAAATTGGTGCCAGTTTGACCTTTTTTTTCTTTTTATAATTCTGGTTTTGCCATGCACCATAGCTGTTGAGGAGAATACATATCCTGAAATGGCCTAGTAGCTTTTTTTTTTATCATCCTCGGTCCTTACATAGTATTCATGAATTCAGAGGCAACATGTTCCCCAAATCCCTATACTGTATATGTGCAGCACATATGAAAGCATTTATGTATATTGATGCAGTGTGGAGCATGTCAGATTGTCCAGACCTGTGTGTGCTCCATAATGCTCCTGTAGCCTCCAGAAACTGCTGATGAAAAACATTTTTAACAGTTCGATGGTCTGACTGACACTGTGATATTAATAGCGAAATGTAATATTTAAAATGATAATAGCAGCAACAGCCGCAGCAGCAAGATGGTCTAGTTATCATGAAGACAATCCTTCAAGCGAAAGGCTTAAGTTTAATGCCTGTTGACCATAGACTGTATATAAGAAGTGAACGTAGTCACCGTGATGTCACCGTTGGTTTGTGGACTGTCGTTTTGAAGCCTCGAGTTAGGCATTTTGGCCGTCGCCATCTTGGTTTCTTGGAACCAGAAGTGACACAAAAGGGTGGCGCCAAGCACAGCCGAACGCTGAATAAGACATTTTTAGGCGACCAAATGTTAGAAATTAACTTTCATGAACTGAAAACACGGACCTGTTAATCACAAGGTAGCAACGCCCTAAACCATCCCCTGCTTTATGGTCTAATTGACTCTAAATGGGACCATAATTGATTAATTGAACATCATGCTGTATTGAAGAAGACTTGAAAATAGCGACTGAGACCATAAACTCATGTTTACAATTTTTACTGAGGTAATAAATCAAGTGAGAAGTAGGCTCATTTTCTCATAGACTTCTATACAATCAGATTTCTTTTTGCAACCAGAGGAGTCGCCCCCTGCTGGCTGTTAGAGAGAATGCAAGTTTAAGGCACTTCAGCATTGGCTTCACTTTTCAGACCCGGAGTTTCCCGCCTGCTCTTGACAGTAAGAGACCCCCCTGCTCAAGTGCTCTTGAGCAAGATCTGAAAGGGGAGCCGCCAACATGGGCACTCTTCTGTAGCTCGGAAAATGTAAAAGATAGGAGAAGTGAATGTGTGTGAATATATGAAAGTGAAGCAGGCTTTAAAGAAAGTGTTCCATCGTTCCACTGAGTAATAAATACCAGTCCTATAGCGTTGTGATTTCACAAACTGTAAGGGCGAGCCTTCACGTAATCCTACAGCTTTTAGGTGACGGAAGATGACAACCCTTTTGAAAGAGACCTATTAGGCATCGGTGCTCTCTGCGATCTCTGAATGGACCTAGATTTGGATGATTCATCCTCAGGTCTGCTCTAACAGTGTTTATGCTCAGCTGGGCAGGGAGGGACAAGCAGTCCTCTGCTTGTTTTAAAAACACACAGGATGACACAGTGAGCCCACATGCATTATTCAGCTCACAGCGGAGCCTTTCTGCTGGAGTCTCGATTTCATTACAGAATCAAAAAGTATGACAAATCTTAGCTCACAGAAAATGATATAAAACCATCATCATACTTACAAATAGACAATGCAGCTGCAGTTTTCTCTCTTTCTTGGGGGCAAGCAGGGTTTGGACAGTAATGGGAAACTTTACAAAAATAAAGAAATGTGTTTTTACCAGAAAGGTATTCTGATAAGGATGGAAAAGAAGGAAAGGAGGCCAGTTAAACAGGAGCAGGCAGGCACCGTGACTACAGTATCTGTATACTTTAGAAATGGGTAATAGGTGAATACAGAGTGCATATTCTCACTGAAATGTACTATTATAGTAGTGCAAAAGACTCTCAAAAGTTTGCATCAGTAGATCCAGATCTGCATTGTTACATATATAATAGTAATATACAATCATTGGATACTTATGTCATGATATTGTCATTCAAGTAAGTGCAAAAGTTCATGGGGAAAAAAGCAGCAAAAAAGCAAAAAAAAAGTCTTATTGTGCATTTTTAAAAAAAACATTCAATGCCCTTGGCATAACTTTCCACTTTTTTTTTTTCCTGTTTTCTGTCCTGTTAACTACGAGACAAATAGACAAAGAAGCTGTATTGAAAACATCATGTCCTTGGTAGCTATTAAATCTGCATGAGTCACTCTATTTCACTGGTTGCTTATGAGAAGACATTGGTAACATGCGTTTTTCACAGTGCTGTTAATGGGAAGGAAGGCTTTTGTAAATGAGACTAGTTTCTTATGATCTCGGTGCCTAAACCTGCACTGTTTTTTGATACACTCCTGTGAATCAATCATGCGCCAACAGGCTCTGCACTGACGCAACGCCACGCGGTCCTGTCAGTGAATCCATAAATCGTCAGCAGTGCACATGGACACATTATGTGGCCATATGTTTCATGCCCTTCTGATTTCGCTCACGCTCTACTGTTCAGCACACCTGCTCATATGTCTTACACATCATGATAAAACCGACACACACACACATGCTCAATGTTTTATGCTCTCTGAGCATCGGAGGTCCAACGAGGTCCAGAGAGTGTTATCACTGTAGGGAGTGGGGTTTGCGATCCGTGTGTGATGATGATACAGCGTTCGAAGCTATACCTACAAAAAGTAATGCATTGGAATTTTTATATATCGCACAAAATCAATTCATATTTAATCCATGTAATCGTGAACCAGGAAGTATAAAGAGCGACATCATCCGCGTAGGGAGGAGGTCGGGGTGGATGGTTGGGTCTAAAATCTCCGGACTCTCATCCAGGAGACACGTTGCTCGTGAAACCAGCAGTCAGCGTTGATTTAGATTTCATTTCAGTTGTTATTGTAATCCAAACCGTGATCTTTTCCTAAACCTAACTAAGTTGTTTTCTGTGAGAACGGAAGTTTATTTCGGAAAGACTGTATGCATGTAATGAGTGGAAACTGACACGTGGTGCTGGATATTCATAAAAAATTAGGAATAACTTTTCATAATATCATACAAACCGTTGTATGAGGATGCACTGCACTCTCGCAATCTTGTTGGTGCAGAGTAACGCATCCACACTCATCAACATTTGTCTCAACTGAGGGAACCCCCCTCCAACCCTCTGTCCTCCTGTCCCCCTGTCCCTCTGTCTGAGGCCCGCAGTGGCATCCCAAGCTATTTATAGTCGGTCTGTTCTTTCCCTCTCAGCCTTTATGTAATTTGTCTCTCACTTAACTCTCCGATACAAAAACGATCTCTATGTACGTGTGTCTGACAGCTGTGACACAACGCTGTATGCTGAATCATTTATATAAGAAAGTAATAAATACAAGTGGAGAAATGCTCAAACCAGCATCAGCACCATGGGGCAGATGGAACTGATTTTATTTCATTTTTCTTATTTTTCATTCTCCATTCACATCAGAGTTTCTTGTTGGCTGAGAAGAGATGTATATGTACTTAACATACCGTACAACTCCAATACTGTTGTGCTTGCACTGTGATTTCCCTTTCATTAGGCATTTAATTAAAAATATCAGTATGGCAACTGCATACACCAATTTTATGGTTTTACATACGTTTTTAAAGGTTTATTTACTGTCAACCCACTACTAAGTTCATGACAGTGGGGTTAATGCAGTGAGAACATAACGTTTGACTTTTTTTTTTACTCTTTTTGAGCCTTGATAGGAAGCTGTGAATGGTTTGACCAAATTTTAAATATTAGTTATATATGAACAAGACTAAGACAGCGGTGTTTTGAGCTAAATACCAACTTCAGCTTGCTCATATGCTGATGATAAACCGATATAATGTTCACCATGTCCACCATGTTCACCATCTTCATTTAGTGTCTTAGCATGCTAACATTTGCTTAGTAGCACTAAACACAAAGTACAGCTGAGTTTGATGGGTATTGTTTTGCAGGTATTACGTTACTGGACAAATTGGAAATTTGACCTCTTGGTGGTGCTAGAGGAAAAATCAGGAATACCAAAATCATTAGGATTCACCCTCTAGGCACCATGAATGTCATCACAAAACGTCATGGCAATCCTTCCAATAGTTGTTGACAGTGATGGAAGACGTACTCAATACTTTTGCTTAAGTAAAATTAGTAATACCACAGTGTAGAAATACTCACTTACAAGTCAAAATCTTACGTAAGTAAAAGATATTAGCATCAGTATATACTTTAAGTACCAAAAGTGAAATATTGTGCAGAATGGCCCATTTTAGAATAATATACAGTTTATCACTGGATTATAATTATTGATTCATGTGTTCATCACTTTAATGTTGCAGCTGGTGTTATTATTATTATTATTATTATTAATGATTCAAATAAG